>JBBMKD010000002.1:2972378-2983315 GCA_037834095.1 Argya squamiceps
GCCCAGGGGCTCCCTCCGGCCGGGCGGAGGGACCGGCGGAGTTATGATTCAGCACTTCTATTTATAACCGGCCGGGTGGGCGGCCGGGCTTGTCACTTAATTAAACATTCGCGGCCGATATGAGTGGAGTTTCCGCGTAGAGACGGCCCGGGTGCGAGTAAAACCTCTAGGTGCCCTTCCACTCTCCTCCCAATAAGTCGGTGTGCGGGGAAAAGTGTAAAAATCAGCATTATTGTCATGAGAGAAATCCTCGTGCTGCCCTACAGCCAAGGCTAAAGGAACGGCCCCGAGTATTTCCCGCAGCAAGGGGACATCCCCACACTGTGGAGACAACCCCACAGACCCAATTCAGGGGCTTGGCCCAACCTCCCCACGCTTGTCTGAGGGTGAATCCTTGATGTGCTTCCTCACAGAAGTTTTTCCTGATTTCCACAGATCTTGGATCAGGTGCAGCACCATTGTCCCCCTCTCTTCTCTTTAAAATGCTGGGCTCTGGTGACCCTGGTAATGCCATCGTTAGGCACCAGAGTTCACGGCCCATTGAGGAGCTCAGGTTGTTTCTATCATGCATATGGTGTGCGTGGACATTATGAAATTTCAATTTGCAAAATTAAGCAAGTGAGCACTAGAAAGCATTGGGATTCAGGCTGCCCATACACCTTTGAGCCTCTTGACCCAACAGAGCAACTGATGGGAATAATGGAAGAGTTATCCTTGATTTTCATTGGTACCAAAGGAGAGTAACACATGCATTTTGCCACTGAGGCAAACACCAATGGAAGTACCACCATCACTGCATAACCACATTTTTTGTATATCAAAGGCTCTGGAAAAATTTGCTTTGAGGCTAAGTCTTGACTACAAAATTTTGAAACAAAAGCCTTAACTCTTGCTCTTGCTACGCACAAGCACGATACTGTTGTTAGAGACAAGGTAAACACCAGGTTTTATTAGCACTGCCACTTCACATCAAATGAGATTCTGCTTTGCAGAATAGCAGCAGAGCCACCCAACCCTGAGAGAGGGAGACAAACCCCACTTTGGAAAAGACACTAAATGATTCAGCCAGCCCAAGACACTAAAGTTAATTGACAGCTCTCTCCCCAATACCACAAATTTGAGCCAATTAGTCATTATGCCACATCTGTGAAGTGGGTTTAACTCTTCTCATTTTGCATAGGAAGAAGGCAGAAAGGTCAGGGGACTGGCCACAGAGAGCACTCAGAGCTGAGCCTAGAAAGCAAACTTCATGTTTCCCACGCCTACGTATCAACAGCTAGACTTGGCTTGCCTACACCAGAAAATAGACTGGCATAGCTGGAGCTGGATAATTATACCGTAACAGTTTATGCCGGAATGAGTCTCCTTGCGGACACTCTCCTCCAGATGGAAAGTGACTTCCCAAAAGCTGTCCAAATGAATTCACTCAACAGCACACACTTGGAGTTTTGTCTTTCCCCTCCACTCCCCTTCCCCTTTTCATTTTGGGGGGTAAAAATTCCTGAGATGTGGGTCTCGGCAGCATTTGGAAGCCTTTGATCACTTTTACAGACCATTAAAAGCGGGGACAACTGCAAAACATGTCATTGAAATGCTACAAGTCTTGTTGTCAAGATTTTTATGGTGCTTTTCATCAAAATGTTGAAAACTGAAAGCTTCCAGCTGGCTCTCCTTACAGGTAATAACTTAATAGCTAACAGCTTTTCTCCCAAAGCTGCTGGAACCTGCTTGAGCCATGGAAGCTGATGGGAAAAGCCAGACCCATCCTCTACAGTAAATATTTTCTGATTTTGTTTTTTAATCCTGCTGCTCTGCAAGCCTTTGAAACCAAATAAAGCTGTGAACACAAGGAGGAGTGACCAAGGGAAAAGTACGGGGCAGGGAATAAAGTGACAGGACTTGTCTTTGTAAATCAGCTTGCCAACTCCAAGGGCTGCAGGGATGAGCACATCCTCACTACAGCAACACAGGGCTGAATCACCGGTTTTAAGGCAGAACTTGGCTCTGGGCTGTAGCAAGAGCTCCACAGTGATTTACATTGCCCAACTCAGCAGAGCTGCTGTGGTGATCTTGAGGGCCAAGTGATGGCTTGGGGGATCAAGAGAGCCGGATTCACATCCAACAATGACCAGAGGTCCTCCACATGATTTTGGCCAAGCCATTATTGCCCTGCCTTTCAGTTCTGCATTTCTGGAACACAGCAATTAATGCAATGAGAGCTTTTCTTCTGCCGAGCAGTGTCCCAAGAGCAGTTCTCAGCTTTGCCACGTTACAGAGGTCCCTCTGGCACACCTCTGAAAGAGCCATTCCTGGAGCTCCTGGGAGCCCCTTTCCCATTACCATCCACAGGACCTCAGCCCTGCCTGCCCTGGGACACTGTCCTGCCACACAAGTCCAGCTGTCCTCGGGATCACAGGCTGTGCCAACAACCACCTACTCAAGAGCTGTGATGTCCTCCTTGGCACTTGCTCAGTCTCCCTGAGCCTTGGTTCCCCTCCTGTGTGCTGGAGATAACAGAGCTCCCTGGTCTCACAGGAGAGATTAATTTCTCATCATTTGACAGCAGAGTGCTTTGATAGGTTTGATGGGCTCAACCTGTTTTCAGCTAAATATTTAAAAATTTAACCCATATATATGTGTGTGTGTGTATATGCACATACACGTGTGAGAATTTTTATTCAAAACCTCCATCATGCTTTTTATGTAAATTCTGGTTTAAAGTTTCTAATTTCCCTTTTTTATATGCCTGTATATGGTCAAGGTGCTTTAGGAGTTCACTCCCAAAACCTTCTGTTGGGTATTCACATAAATAGTAGCTCAGCACAGCGGAAGCTCCAGCCTTAGGTACACTTAGCAAATTAAAAAAGACTGATGTGCCACACTGTTGCCTTGGACAGCGCTGAGCAAAGCAGAGCAGACCCCTGCATCAGCTCTCTTGCTGTTGGACTGAGCCCTCTCTTCCCTTCCCACAGAAGGGGCACTTTGAAGACAAACTGGATCCAGTCCCAATATACTTTGAAGAGGGCAAACACAGACCTTTCTTTACTTAACTGTGCGTTGGGCAATCTAAAAACCATATAAGCACTAATCTATTAGTTATTCCATCTCCTCCTCTTCCCCACAATGAAACACTGTTTTATGCTTATATGTTTCAATAAATGGACCTATAAAGAAAATAAGGAACATCCTTGAATACTTTCAGAGCATACTCTATTAATTTTAAAAGGGACGAAACATACTGTACCCCTTGTATTTTACCAAGATAAAAGCCTATAGATTAATTCCTATTAAAACAGTTGGTATTTTCAGGACATGCAGATGTAATTTATGGAGAGGCATAATGCTCATATTAGCTCAAAGGCCACAGAAACTGTAGATCTGTGTCTGTTACTGTAGTTGTACAGGCATTCATTGTACAGAGAGCAGTTGAAAAGGCAGAGTATGTAATCTGAATACTAAATTTGTGAATAGTTTCTCACTTGGGCTGGTTAGGCTTTTCAAGAGCAGCGGATGCTTTGTGGGGGACTTTGTAAAACATTCTGCTAATATATCACATGGTTCCTGTATTTTCTTCTCTTATCTTTACTGTTGGAGCTTTATTCATGAAGACAAAATATTTGATTCTTAAAAGGGCATCAGCTCCTGCTCTGTGCTCTCCACTTGAATTCCGTGTTCTCTGTGTGAGACTATTTTTACAATAAATACTTCTTCCTTTCTCTATAACGTGGACAACTTTAGGTTTGTATAACCCAGAACTATATAAGAAACAGATCTTTTCCCTCACCCTCACATATTCCAATTGCTTTATCCAAGTTACTTGGAAAATAGTATTATATTTTCTTTTTTATCATCCACAATAAAAGTGTACAGATTTTGTCTTTTATTATAGAGATATAAATGTATATGGATATTTCATTTATGAGGAAGGGAAATTCTAAAGTGTCCTAACAAAATTTAATTATGACACAAGCTACTAACAGAGAATCCTTTAGCCTGGGATCATTTTTATTCGTTGCTTGTACAGCACCTAGCACAATGAGGATTTATGCATGACCTAGCTTCCCACTTAGTACTTCAACAAAAATAAGAATTAACTCTTGATCTGCTTATGGCTGGAAAACAGTACTGACAGAATAATGTACATCCCATGCTGCACAGAGGAACACCACAGAACTATGAAGCTCATGAAGCAGCCAATACAGGAGTGTGCTGGATCTATTTAAATTACTGGAGCTGCTGGAGGCATTTAGGCAGAGAGACAATTGTTACTCAGACTAAAATTTGGCAAAATGACAGGTGTCAATTATGTGGAGTACTGCAAAGTACCAGGGAACATTCAGTGACAAACGACCAGGCTCACAGCTTTGCAACAGCTGAAAATTTGGTGGGAATAGAGTTCTTCCATTCTCTATGACAGGATTACCATGAATGTTGAATTTCAAAAGGTCAAAAGTTGCCATTTGGGTTTGAAAGAGCTCCTACAACACAGAAGACTTCTACCAAATTTGGCTATCGTGGGAGCAGGACTTGTGGGGCTTCCAACACTTAACCTGCTGGGTTCAGCCTGCTCTATTCATGCTGGGTGAAATACAGACTAGGTACAGCCACCCAATGCATACATTTCAGAACTTGAAAAGAGTTTCTACTACAGCTCTTTAAAGCTTGGCAAAGAATTGAGGAATAAGGACATTTTCTCATTGAATCCAGCCTGCCTGTAGGTGCACAGGACTGGCCAGTGGCTTCCCAGGGCCCAGGAGACACAGGGGTGCCCCAGGCCAGCCTGGCAGGAGCCTCAGCAACCCAGGGTCCATCCCACAGCACCCAGGCTAGAGATGATGGCCAGTCTAACCAAGAACCCTGATTTTCAGGCAAAGCTGTGGCCATGAGGCAGCTCAAGAAGTCAGTCTGCAGGTCAGGAGCAGCAGGGTCCATGGCTTGCCAGGGTCACAGCTATGGCCATGCAGACCAGCCCTCCTCAAACAAGGCCCAAACTCCAGGGCTGAGTTTAAATGAGCTCCTGAGCTGTGGTAAGAGCATAAGTGAAGGCCCTATCTGAGGCTGATCAGGGTCATTTGAGTCTGTTAGTGCCAACCCAGCTTGAACTCTGAATAATACAGAACGACAAGGAAAGGAATAGTTGACCTGAGTGAGGCCATGACCTCATGAAGTGAGGTTGTCTCACTGACTGTGCACACTCTTGCTTTGCAGGAGCTGGTGCAAAATCATTGAATCATTTAGGCTGGAAGAGATCAAGTCCAGCTGTTGCCCCAGCACTGCCAGGCCTGCCACCAACCCATGTCCTCAAGTGCCACATCCCCTGTGGCAGTTGGGGACATGGGTCAGGTGTCCCCCTCCTCCTTTGCTGGAAGAACGGTGCTGTGCATGAGGGGTAGAACTGATGTGTTGAGCTCACATCACACCTTACTTTGCAGGAGCTTGCAGATCTCCCTGAGAGTTAAACAGGCTGTTTTCCCTGATTCTACTTGGGTGGTTGCAGGGCCTTTCTTCAAAGCACCTGAAGGATGTCCTGTTTAATCATTTCAGTCCTCACTCACCACATTTCCAAAAACAACACCACCCCTGTTCAGTGTGCATAGCCACAGAAAAGTCAGCACGAATCTACAGGAATATACTTTACCCTCATTAGTTCTTGTTTCTCTTCCTTCTCTGCTTTTCCAGTATCAAGCTAGTGCTTGTAGAGAATCAGGAAGAGGCTAGGTTGCTAAAACTGGTTTCTGTGGATGTCAGGGACTGAACAGGTAAAGCATCCTTCAGCCTGACAGCAACTCCTGCAGGTGTGTGGCTCTGCAGTCTGACCTGATCCAGGGGGTGGGTGCAGGTCAGGGATTAGTCAGTGCCCTCCGAGCCGTTCAGCACCAGGCATGGACTCAGAGGGAGCAGTGCAGGGTGAAGGATCACAACTGCACTGAGCACTGGGGGTGAAAAGCTGTTGTACAAACCAGTCTTTAGATCCTTGCAGAAACGGTGTGTTATGAGTCTCATGGGTAATGAAGTCAGAACATAAAATAGTCTGAGAAAACAAAAACACCCAGCCCTCCACCTCCAGAAGAGGCACAGCTGAGCCAAAGGCTGACACTGTCATCTCAGAGATGAGGGACAGCCTGGGGCCTAGGCCCAAGTCTGGATTGTGGGTGACTAGCTTACAAGGCTTTGCTTTGGAAGAGGATATTAATTTCCCCCTCCATTTCCAAGGTCTATTCTGCCACAAGCACCTTGCTTAGCCTTCTATTCCTCATCTCCTTCCAGAGTCCATGGAAAAGACTGATGTGTCCATTTTGCAGCTCCAAGCACCAGAATTAGATTCCTGCTTGTAGTCACTCTCCAGAGGAACATTTCTTTCTCCGGTGACTACAGAGGCAGGCTGTGTATACCAACTGGCTAAATTAGTTCCTTACAGTGGGTGAATATCCCTGTCCATACTTCTTGTCCTTCACTGAGAAAATAAAGCTGATGGTACTGCTTCTCCTCTGTCAGCTGTGTTGAGAATCAGCAACATCCCAGGGGCAGGGACTTGGGCACAGCTGGGATGGAGACATGCCAGTGGGAAAAGGGATATTTTAAAAAGGGGGGTTTGTGCCTCCTTTGTGCCTGTAAGCAAAGTGTCATCTGAGAAGTGTCCTGGGGCTTGATGGTGAAAAGAGACACCTGAAATTAACTGGCCACATAATCAGCTTTAAGCAGAGCTAGGTTAACTTTGATTAACTGCAATTAACAATTTAGATCATAAAAATAAAACATTAGCATCTCTCTATGCTCCTCTTAGCACTGCATGAAACAACGTGTGACCACAGCCTTTTAAAGTTGCATGTTAACTTTTACTGCAAAGCTTTGCTCTCTCTCATTCCAGCAGCAGAGCTGACAGAGTGCTCCACAGCCCTTTTTAGGAGACTGATTCTTTTAGTGGTATAAGGCCTCTTAATTTTCCAAAGCTTTATTTATTATTTTACTTGAGGAAAGGAATAACATTTCTCTACGTCCAGACATTACCCACACATAACTGTGCAAGCAAAGAAAACATAACTTCATTCTTGTGGTTTGAAAATGCCTCCTTTTTCCTGTTTATTTTTTTGTTTTTAAGAAGGAGACGTTTCTATTTTTTAGATCTCCTTTGGAGATATAAATCAATGAACATATCATTTGGTCTCTATATTAAAGAGACAATCTTTTGCTCCTGGCTATGTATGTGGTCATTTTCTTCTGAGGTGTGTGTTTCTTTCTATTTATTAGTAACTCTAGGGAATTCCTCCAAATAAAATTCTGGGTAGTGGAATGATGGCTAAAGAAGACATTATTTTATCAGGTATCTTTTCTTCAATGCACAGGCCTGAGCTTATACCACTAACATGAAGAGATTCCTCCTACTGACCTCAACTGAAAAGACTCCATCTAAAATCCGCGAAAGTAAAAATTAAAAGATTCAAATTTTACAGCATTATGAACAAGGACACAAACAGAAAAACTTGTTCAGATATTATCATCATCTTTGTTTTCAAAACTACTCTCCTCATTGCTTTTGCTGGTTTATTGCATCCATACAGTGGTAAGGAGTGTTATTCTCAGAACAAGACTTCCTCATGCCAAACACTCACAGAGTGGATTAAGAAGTCCAATGGAAGCCCGAGGTCTCACTTTAATCCTTGCATTATAAAGGCAAATACTTTTCCTAGTGGCTTGCTGCTGGTTTGTTTGGTTGGTTTTTTAATTCAACAAAGGTATAATTTTACATTCAGCTCTAAAGTTTTATTAAAAATAGCTGTTGAAAAAGATCCTTAAAATCAGACAATGTTTTCTATGGAAATTTTATCCAAACTAACCATAGGTCCTTAATGTTGGCTTGATCTTTAAGTGATTTCTGCACTATACTGAGTTAGCTTAATTGGCTGGCAACAAAATCACAACCCTCCAGTGAGGTTATCCAAGAAAGCTCATGCGAGACTTTTGCACATTTACACATATGACCCTTTAAATTAAAGCATTTGTCTGGCTGTAGGTGGTGGCTTCCTCTTTTGTAAGACAAAAGAGCTCTGTTGAAAACCCTCATTTAGTTGTCATTGCCCTAAAATCAGAGATACCGAAAGAGGAAAACTGACTTGTCTAAGAATTACTGTCTGTGACTGCTCTTAAGGTAGACAGAGCTATGAAAAAACAGAATACCAAGCTGTGGGGCTGACCTCATATTTCTCCATGGCAATGGTTTTTTTTCCACTGCCTCCTTTAAAAGGTGCTTTCTTACTTTAGATAAGGGAAGCTCCATTAGCTGCTTCATAGAGCAAAACTGACACCCACTGGCCACCCCCAGTACTTGAAACATTTTGAGCTATCGAGCCGTCCTGGCTTCAGGGCAGAGCAGGACAAAAGAGAGGTGGAACAACCTCCCAGCTCATCTCAGCCCTTCTTCCTTACAGTGCAGTGGTTTTGTAAGGTGGCAGCTCCAAAACCCCACTGCCACAAAGCAGGGAGACACATGATGTTATGCTCGGGCTCCCTTTGTCTCTTTAGCGACTCAGTCGTTAAAACTCCTTTTCCATGACAAATGTCAGGGCTCCCATCCCTGAACTGCAGCTTAAGTGACCACTTTTTCCCCTGAAATACAAGCAGATGTATCATTTGATCAGTCTCAGACTTGCTGTGCCCACGGTCCACCACACTTCCCTGCATCAGCTCTTTGTGAGCACCCATCCATGTGCTGGTGGCCACTCAGCCAGACTTGCTCAGCTCTGCTCTGGCACAGGTCTGTCTCTAATGCATCCCAAATTTCTCTGCAGAATCCTCTCTCCTCCTCACACCCCAGTCACTGCAGTGTTATCATCAAGGCTCCCAAAGATAATGTTCCCTGCCAAGTGCTGTCACCTGTGTGTTGTGTGAGGAAGTGTTTCCTCTTGCTTCCCTGTCACAGCACAGGCCAGAATTGCACTGGCATTTAGACATCTGTTTTTCAATCACATCTCATGTTCATATCTGATTTGCTATCCACTTTGGCACTACCAATGGGATTGCCTTTAAGTAGCTCCTTCCTACAAAATATCTTTGATTTAGATTATATTTGTCTTCTCATGGTGAACTTCAATTTTCCCTGAGATTCAATCTAATTCTTATTTCCTCCTCATGTCATATATATCATCATGTTCTACTCTCTGCTATTACTCTTTGCTCCCATCTGGGCTTTGAAACTCTTCTCTGCTCTCTTACATGTTACTGATTTCATATAGTACATAATATCCTACATGGAACATGTCACTGAGCTGAAGGGTACATTATTATATTTTATGTAACCAGCACAGCTTTTATGCCTGGGTGATCAGTTTGCACTTTAGCTATTTTAAACATCCTGGTAGTACATGATCCAAAATTTAAAGCATGGTATCTCGACAGCACTGTCCTGTTTCTTATCACAGCTTCCAGACAGTGTAGGGTAACTTAGGGCATTAGACAGGGAAGAGGGTTTTTTAACACTGAGCAGCTTCATCCATGCACACTCTTCCTGCCTGGGCTGGGGTTGGATCAACCTCAAGGGAAAAAGGAAACTGGGGTAAACTGTGCTCTCCCTTTGTGAACACTTTCAGATCATCCCAAACTACTCTAATATTTTAATATTTTTTAAAATCCCTCACA
Organism: Argya squamiceps; assembly: GCA_037834095.1. Classification (NCBI taxonomy): domain Eukaryota; kingdom Metazoa; phylum Chordata; class Aves; order Passeriformes; family Leiothrichidae; genus Argya; species Argya squamiceps. The sequence continues at coordinate 2,982,012 of JBBMKD010000002.1, forward strand.
GAAATTAATACTCTGACTTGATTTTACAGTTCTTCTTTTAGCTTTTAACTTCTCCAGGCAAACAAAACAACCCCATCTATTGTCTTAGAGGAACTCAATGAAGTTACAAATTTATTTGATGTCACATTATTGATGACACATTATTTGATGATGTTTCATTGTGAGGTTTTTATCTTCTTCTCTTCGTGCTAGAGCTGGGATTAACACACGGGAGTCACAATTCTGTGTTTGGACTTAGATGATTATTAATTCTTATCTATAGTTCAGTCTCATGAGTGGTGAGCTCTAACTAACAAGGTAGAAAATGGAGGTCTCTCTAACTCTTTTCAAGTCCTAATTATCCAATAATGAGATGATACCCATATTATTTATACTTTTGACCCAATAATTGACCAACCAAGGTCCGCTATGTGGACCTTTTTCACTCAATTAGAAAAAAAACCCAAAACCAAGAAGAAGGTGAAGAAGGAGGACTTAGACAACATCCTAAATCCTCCATATTGCTTCACATATACTGCTATATACTAAAACCTTAAATTCTAAGGGTTTCACCCTGTGAGATCACACCCCCACACCCCAGTGCTGTCACTCAGTTTCAGAAGCCTGTTCCATGCCCTCAGGTGCAATGTAGTGCTTGCTTGAGGGTCAGTGCCTTTTAGCACAGAAAGCTCCCCAAATGCTCTGTCCAGAGAGGGAGTAACATTTAACACCCAACTGCAGCAGCAGATATGGGACTTGGGAAGTCAGGCTGGGATCTTCCTCCCTTGCCTTCTTCCTGCAGCAGTAACACTTTAAAATAATGCCAAGCTGCCCTATAAACTGCTGACAGCAATGCATCATTTATTGATTTGCCCTGCTTACAGTTGAGCTGTGATTTCAGGCATGCAAAAATGCATAACATCAGAACAATTTGTCTGTAAATTGCTCTTTATGTTAAACAGGGAAGAGAAAAAAAGATGTTCAATAAAGAGTCCTGGGATTTTCAGGCTATGCCTTAAGGTAATGATGGGGCTGTGAAAATGCAGTTAGGTCCTCACCCCGATTCATGCCCACACAAATGATGCACTTTGTCTGCTGACTTGTGTTTGAAAATTCTTTTCTTATTCAGGCTAGATTTGTCCCTGTATAGTAGGACTCCTAAGGGAGAGAATTGTTTATATAGATGGACCTTGTGCTGTTTAGCTTTCAAATTTCACTTCTCAAATCAATTTCTGAAAAAGGACCCACCCCATTACCCTCCTGAGTATTTGCTTATTCAAAGTCCACAAAGAGGGATAATTTGCTCCATTTGGGAACTGCACACA
>JBBMKD010000002.1:2983415-2993995 GCA_037834095.1 Argya squamiceps
CACATCCCACATCCCATATCCCATATCCCATATCCCACATCCCATAGCCCATAGCCCATAGCCCATATCCCACATCCCATATCCCACATCCTACATCCCACATCCCATATCCCATATCCCATATCCCATATCCCACATCCCATATCCCATATCCCATATCCCATATCCCATATCCCACATCCCACATCCCATATCCCATATCCCATATCCCACCTCCCACATCCTACATCCCATATCCCATATCCTACATCCCATATCCCATATCCCATATCCCATATCCCATATCCTGTATCCCATATCCCACATCCCATATCCCATATCCCATATCCCACATCCCACATCCCGTATCCCACATCCCACATCCCACATCCCATATCCCATATCCCATATCCCATATCCCACATCCCATATCCCATATCCCATATCCCATATCCCACATCCCACATTCCATATCCCACATCCCACATCCCACATCCCATATCCCATATCCCATATCCCATATCCCACCTCCCACATCCTACATCCCATATCCCATATCCCATATCCCGTTTCCCCATCCCATATCCCACATCCTACATCCCATATCCCATATCCCACCTCCCACATCCCACCTCCCACATCCCATATCCCATATCCTACATCCCATATCCCATATCCCGTATCCCACATCCCACATCCCATATCCCACATCCCATATCCCACATCCCATATCCCACATCCCACATCCCATATCCCATATCCCATATCCCACATCCCATAGCCCATAGCCCATAGCCCATATCCCACATCCTACATCCCATATCCCATATCCCACATCCCACATCCCATATCCCATATCCCATATCCCATATCCCACATCCCATATCCCATAGCCCATAGCCCATAGCCCATATCCCATATCCCACATCCTACATCCCACATCCCATATCCTGTATCCCACATCCCACATCCCATATCCCATATCCCATATCCCACATCCTACATCCCATATCCCGTATCCCATATCCCACATCCCACATCCCATACCCCATATCCCATGGGTTACTGTGTCATTTGCACTCACCTGCTGGCTGAGTGTTCGGCCCTTTGCTGGGATAGCTCAAAATCTGCACAGAGATCCAGACACCCAGTACAATCCAGATGAGTGATGGGAATTCAGAGGGAAAATCCCAGAGCCAGTTTTAACAGTGTTTTTAATGCAACCTTGTTTATAGACTCACCAGCAGAATTTCTATCATTTTACCAGGCTTTTTCTCTGTTGTGAGACAAAGGCTTGTCTTTTACTTTGATAACTAAGTACTGCAGATGGGGATGGGGTTTTTTATCCTGTTCTTCCAGTGTTCCTTTCAGTGGAATAAAATACATAGATTCTTTTTTCCTTTCAATTTTCATGTTTAGACCTCAATTCAACAGAGTACTTAAACCAATACCTCCATTTGAATCCAAAGCCCTTTTTTTTCCATCCAGAGGTTGAATGAAGCTCCATAAGTGCCTCTTCCAGTTTAAATTAACCTTCCCAGGCGTATTAATAATTACAGTACTTATATTTCCTGCAAGAGTCTCCCATGACCATCACAGAACAGAAGGGCTGAAAGTTCTTATAATCCACATATGCAAGGACAGAGCACAAAGAGCAGTATAAAGTGCAGAAAAGAGCTGCTTTCCAGTGGACTAAGAATTTTTTGTAGCATCACATCTATCAGGGAGAGACTTCAAGGGAAACAGCACTCATCCCAATTTTTTTTTGCCCTTCATGAATATTTAAAACCCATTTCCAATTCCCCATCTTGCAGTGACTCTTGCGTTTTGGGTGGTTTAATATTGTCTTTAAAGGTTATTAGAGAAAGAAACACAGTGATCAAAGGGTTCTGTGGAAGTGCAGCTCGAGTTCTACCTGTTCATAAATAACAGGAGCACAGCGCCGAGGCACCGTGAGCACGTGGCTGGGCTATTTATTGCCTTTCTCTGGGGCACCATTTATCTTACAGCCACTCCAGTTTGCTTTTGGAAACATGGCTGAGGGTAAAACTTGCACAGGCACATTTTGAAAGCTGGCTCTGATAATTTATGTACTTTGTGTTAGGCAGCTTCCAGATCCTGGGTTATTTTTAAAGCTTCTCTTTCCACAGCGATGTTCCCTGTTTTCACTAAAGCAAAGCAGGGGGGACAAAAAGCCCACCTGCAACAGGCCTAAGGGAAACCTGTGTAGATGGAGAATAAAATTTCATTCATGTCACTCTCCACATCACATTAGTCCTGCTGGGCCACAACTTACTACACTAAGATAAAAAAAAGGAGGAAAGTTAGGATTTAGTACAAACTACTATAAATTTTGTCCAGAGAAGTACAAACTGCTCTGGACAATCATTAGTCCAGAGTAGGAGAAACAGAAGAAAACCAACCAGCTCTGCAAGTTTACTGCAGTGGAAGCATGTCCTTTACAATATACCTTGACAAATAGAAAAAATGTGCAGTTTGGTAGAATCTTTTCCATCAAAACTCTGAACTGCTGGGTTTTTTTCTCCATTTATATTTCTGCCAGTCAAACTTGAAAAATCTCCACCTGAACTAAAGTTTGCTACTTTTGGAAACATTTTGTTTGATTTTGGGTCCTCGGTGTTCTCGAGAAAATAAAAAAAAACAGGTTGGTGAATGGCAATTAGTGAACTGGCAATTTTTTTTTTAAATTCAAATTTTATATTAAAAAATTGCTAAAATTTTTCAGCTAGTTATAATCTTTATTCTTGCTGTTAATCCATAGCTGCAGGCATGGCAACAGAGGGAAGAGAGGACAGAAACAAGAAGTACCCAGGTAAGGTTCTGTGAAGGGAGAACACGTGGAGATAATTAAGGAATAATATTATTTGCTTACTCTGGTCAATTTTCCAACAATCAGTGATTTTTTAACCACAGTATTTGCCAAATGGAATCAAGGCTACACACAAACACCAGAGTGTTCCAGATCATTTTTACTCTGTGTGTTTTACCCCCTATACTAACTTGAGTTCACATGGCTGAGCATGAGCAGTTCCCTCAATTGGCCCTTGTACACAAGGAATTATCACATTTCTGGCCATTTTTTTGTTTGCCTACCTCTGCCTATTTGTTTTAGGGTGCTGTGAGCCAATTTTGGCGTGGCAAAGGCCACCTTATCATGTTTTGATAACAGGCCAGGTTATCATTTTGTGTAATATCAGCTAATTCTCAGCAAGGGGATACACCTCAACATTTACACACATACACCTTGGGGAGGCTGGCTACCCAAAGTTAACAATGGGTATTTTTTAGGTGTGCTTTTTTGAAGGACCAAGAACAGATGACAAACTGCAGAAGTTGCCTGTGTTTGCAGGGGATCTCTTGGAAACCTCCCAAGGCAAAAAACACTCCACATCTTCCCACTGCCTCAGCTCCCAGTGCTGCTCTCCTGTGCATGGCATCCATCCTTCCCAAGCCCTTCACCATCCTGAAAACCCCCAAACTCCTCTCTCAAACCCTGGGGAGGCGTGGGATGCCTGCCCTCTTCCCCAGCCTGCAAACTTTCCCCAGTAAAGGTTACAGAGCCAGCCAGCAAGCGAGGGGTAATTTACACAACAACCCCCAAAACTTTCCACCACACTTGAACTTTCTGTTCTTCTCTGTGGTAAAAGGCAGACGAGAGTTTGATGTTTATGATCAGTTTTTCCTATTGCCATGGCAGAGCACTGCACAGCTGCTCTTTGAAAGCACCGGGGGTGGCAGTTGGGCAGCATTTGTGCTGCTCCTGAAGTCTCAGTAATTAACAGCCCCTTGCTTCACTTACACTGTGAAACAAGACTTTAAAAGTCACCTTAGAACACACCAGAAAGGGTTTAAATTGTAGGGGAAAAGAAAAAAAAATAGAGACATCATAAAGGTCAGGCAGCATTTCAGCACCTCACTTTGGGCATGGTGAAGGTTAAACCCAGGGGGAAATCCCAGAGATGGGAATGAAGCAAGAGATGCCCAGGCTACACACTGGCCCAGTGATGAGGGTGGAGAAGCACTGAGGCTCTGGACTAGAGACACCTGAGCTACTTGGGTTCCCTTTTGTTCTCCATTTGTCCACCCTAAAGCCTGTTTTTCTCTCTTTTTTTTTATTCACACAGCGTTCTGTTTCATTAAATGTTTATGATCCTATGACAGAATACAGTTTTAGATTACTATAATAAAAGGGAGTTGATAAAACTTCATTATCCGTGGTGGCAGAGAAAGAATAAAATCTTACACCTTCAAGTTTGTCAATAACATTGGTTGCAATAACCTTTTTAAAAGCCAAAGTGTGCACACACACATACAAAAAACCCCTGAAAACCCAAATTCACTTACTGAATCAGACCATCACCACTGGAAAGTGGCATATCAAGCTTAGGTTTACTAAAGCCATTTCTTTGACCATTTCTTTGCCACTGCACTTGTTATTTTGAGGCAACACCTTTTTGTTCCCTGTGTTATTAGGGTGGGAAGTGTATGGGGAGTAAAGTACAGGAACATCATCTCAGCGAGGATAAATTTATACCTGAGCTGAGGTGTGGAGCTCAGAGATTCCTGTGGTATTTTCCTTTAAAAAATAAATTGCTGGTATTTTAATCATGTATCAGAAGGAAGGGAATGTGTGTTTCAAAGGCACAGAACGAGGGCTTTAAAATTAAACTCTGCTCATTTTCAGCTTCTGAGGGAATGTGGAAGTATCAAGGATTTTAAGATCTGCAGGGATGTTTTAGTTCCTTTATGTTCCACAGGTTAAAAAACTAAATAAATCTCTTTTCCTCCCTCTTGCCAGGTGTGCAATAAGGTCCATTCTGATAAAGCTCAGTCCTCAGATTATAGTTTTATATAAAAAATAATAAAATACACCAAATGAAAAAAATATTGTGTTAACAGCTCCTGGAAAAGACTCCCTTCTACTCCTCCTGTGGCATTTTAAGAGTCTCCTTTTGTTTATAAGCTGAGTTTGGCTGGGCCATGCAGCACTGATGTTGAATCTCCTACTGCTGAACCAAGCTCCCCATGGGATGTACTGGGCAAGGCCACGGGGAAGGGCTCTGAGATGCAGAGCCTGGAATTCCTATGGGATTCAGGTTCCAGCACCTCAGGGAAGAGTGCTACAGCACCAAAGGGGCACAGCCAAGGGCAGGCAGAGGGAGGAGGGAATTGCAGGAGAAATCCTGCAGGAGGACTGGCTGTGTCACATCCTGCAGAAGGTCTGCCCAGCACCAATCTGGAGGAGCATATTGGGCATGAAAAACAGATCTCAGAGGGTCCTTTGAAAGCTTCTGAGGGCTGGGTGAGCTGCCAGTTACCCCAGAGCTCAGGGCAAGCCAGCCTGGCTGCAGAGGCTGCACAGAAACAGGAGGAGGTGTTGGCTGCACCTCCTGCCCTGCTCCAGCTGCACCAACTCCCTGTCACCCTCTCTGGGCCTCTGTGCATTTCTTGCACTTCCTTCATTTCTCACTCTCTCCCCCTCAAAAAATCTTTCTCTGCAAGGGAGATCTGCCTCTCTTTGAGCCAAGTCCACTTGGCAGCTGTGGCTCCAGATGTGCTGGTGGGGAGCAGACCCCACCTGCAGGTGTCTCCCCCTCTCCCCACCTGCTCCCAGTCGTGAAAACCAAGCGTGCTGCTTGTTCTGACAGTGGTTACCCCTCTGTCAAACGTGGCCAAAACACTGCCAGGGCACCCAGCTGGGTGGGAGCTGGGGGAGAGAAGGGAAAAGGAGTTGTCACGGGGCTGGGGTGTCCCCTGGGCCATTCCTGTGGGCACAGCAAGGAAGCCAAGGCACAGCAGAGAGAGGCAGGTGTGCAGAGGAGGAGATGCACAGGGCAGGAGGAGGCTCTGGATGGGAAGAGGTGCAGTGAAGGAATTGGGTTTGTATCCAAGACAGGCAGAAGGAGCCCGGAGCCACTGCCTTGTTCATGGCACCGTGGTCTGTGTGCAGGCACTGGGAGAGCCTCAGCCTTGTCTCCTCTGCAGCGTGCCAGGGGAATGCCAGAGGGATCTCTGCCTGATGGAGCTGTCCCAGACTGAATGCTGGTTTGATTGTGTTTGGAGTAGGGCTGTCAGCACCAGGGCTGGGAGGGCTGGTTCTACCTGAACCCACCTGGAAATCCAGCTGCAGCTTGCCACTGGTCCTGGCTGCCCTTCCAGTTTGGGCTCCTGGCACACATCACTCTTGGCCTTCCAGCTGGAAGCACAAGGGCTGGAAAAATCTCTCATTCCAAACCCTCTTCATATAAGTAAAAAGCTTGATATTTGGGAAAACCAGGAACTGGGAAAACAAGGAACTTCCCAGCTGTCCCATTTTTTTTAGAATGGAACATTCCTGATCTTGAACTTCTTGTATTTAAAAAGCCCTGTGGCACACAAAGGATCATGGACATAAAGCCGCAGCAGGGCCAGGCTTTGGCTCTCCCAACCTGCAATTGTCCCACTGGTGCTACAAATAAGCAAGGCTGCATTTCACGAAGACTTTTGTTCCTACCCATGAAGAAGATCAGGAGGTGGAAAGAGGAGGCTGGGGGGAAAAGGGAGATGTTTAAAGAGCCTTTGGGAAAGATCTGTTTTCTGAAAGGGGAAACAACCAACTCGGGTTTGCTTCTTGATGGCTTTGTGCAACCATCTCTTGCCCTGTAAGAAACAAACCTCAGGCACGCTTGGTACATCAAAATAAAATTTCAGTTCAATGTCTTGGATGGAAAGTGCTCGACATGAAAGAGGCAGTTTCATAAAGATGTCATAAGGATTTGGGGCTTCTGCCCACATGCAAGAGAGTGGAAAGCTGCTTTTAAGAAGTTGGAGAAGCCCTATTTTGATACATCAGTTTGTGGGACGGACTGTGCCTCCCAGGGTTGGAACAAGGTTTTAACTTAGCAAGGCTGGAGCCCTGGGGGTGGTTCAGTGAGCATCTGCCAAGGCTCCTCAAAGGTAGAAGTGAAGCTGGCACCTATTAATCAGAAACCACCACAAAGCTGAGCAGCCTGAGGATGCTGGAGCCCTGGGTGTGCTGTTTAACACCTGCCAGCTCTCAGCACAACTGTATCCTATGAGGCTGTTTCCACTTGCACTTGTGGTTAGCAAAACCAAACCCCAAACCTGCAGCAATTAACACTTTTACTCCAAGGTTGCTGCTGCAGAGGACTGTCCTTGCACGTCGAACCTCTCTGAGGGAAAAAGAGTGCTGGGACAGGTTGAATGCTTCAATTGTTTGGGGTTTTTTTTGACACTCTGCTTTCAGGAAAGCCAGATGTGGCTCAGCGATGGGGAGAAAGGGATCAGGGAGATGAAAAGATGGCACAAGAAAAGGAGACTGCTGAGAATGCATGGCCTGTGCTGAGTAAAAAATCTTTCTGGATACTCGAATTCCTTCGAAAATCCAAAGCCAGGGGGATAAAGCAGTGAAGTGTCTTCTTTTTAGCTTATTTTAAAATACCCTCCAGCCTGTGATCATTTAAAGAGGGGCTAAGGAGGGGGATTAATCCACATTCCCCTAAAGCAGCTTCCTGCCCGAAGCCCTGTTTGCTCCCTCCTGTTTTGGCTCCCCTAGCCCAGTTCACACAGGAGGAAAAAACTGCAGCCTGAGCTCTGTCCTTCAGCCCGCCCTTGCTGCAGCAGGGCTGCCTGGAAATACACTCCCAGTTACAAGGATGCTATTTCACTGTGCTCCTCTGTGAATTTTGCTGCCCTGAGGATGGCACGGGGCTGCTGCCAGGAGAAAGCTGCTTGGGAAGAGGAAAAAAAAAATCTACAGACCTTGCTGCTCTGGCCAGGGGGCAGGGAGGGGAAGGAAGCAGGTAACGACTTTTTGGAGGGAGGGGGTCTCCTCTGCACCCTGAGCCAGGGAATAGAGGACATGTCAAAGAGCTGCTCCTGCATATCCAGGCCCCTTCTGGCCCCTCTCCCTGTCCCTCCCCCCACAGCAATATGGGCTATATCAGGTCCTTAAAAGGCTTTGGAAACAGAAATATTTTTAAACCAAGAGTCCCACGGGTAGTCCTCTTTAACAAGAGAAACTAGAGGAATCGTGCATTTGGGAGAAGCAGCAAATATTTATGTATGAGCTGCAATTACTAAATTCTCTTTCATGGTTGACCTCCTTTATTCCTTTTTTTTCTCCCTTTAAAGGGTTAAATGGCTTAGAAGCAAACCGGCTTTGGCTCAGTGTTTGAGGCTGCTCCAGACCAGGTATCCCCGGTAATCCTGCTGTGCAAGCACAGCCCATCACAGCCCCGTTCCCCCCCAGCCATCTCAAACTTCCCGAGCAGGGAGGTGTGTCAGTCTGTGTCAGCCTGGGAGCAGCCAGGCCATTCAGGAATTCAGCCTTCCCTGGATGTTAGCAGGGGGCAGAGGTGGGAAGGGAGAGAATGAAAACATCTGTTTTGGTACACAGCACTCATGACAGGGGAGTCTGTCTGTCCTGTCCCTCCAAAAACAGGAGAGCTTGGCTGAGATCCCTGCGTGCTGGGAAAGAGGTGGGACACGTTAGCTGAGCAAAAACCCAGATCCAAGCTGCACACATCCAGGGCTTTCAAGTCCTGCTGTGCTGCAAGTGATGCAAGGGTCTGACTTCAGTCCCTGGTGCAATTCTATGCTCCCTGAATTAAACCTCTCTGTGGCTGCTATGGGACACACTGGTGCCACAGGTTGCATGGCTGGTATCTACACTTTATCAGTATATATTTACATATATATATATATGTAAATTGTAATATGATTATGTAAATTGTAATATGATTGTGTAATATGTAATATATAAATATATATGTACTGTATATTTACATATATATATATCTCAGTAATATAAATTTCACACACACATATATATATTTATATCTATATATCAGTGGTGTATTTTCACATAAGGCCTTCCAGCTGGAATGAGCCACTGGGAGAAAAAGACCAAAACACTGTATAAAAGCAGTGATGAACAAATTCAGATCCTTTTTAGGCCTGTTTGGTGTCCTGAGAGCAATTGGTGGCCCCCAAGCTATTTTGATGGTGGCATCTGACTTTCAAATATTGCCCCTCACTGACCAAACAGGCTGGGGCTTGCATAGACATCCCTGTGGGTGCCTATGAAATAATGTTTTGGAATGACTCTGAATTTATCATAGAATTTTAGATCAGATTCGTTTGGAAGGGACCTGAAATCTCATCTCGTCCCAGCCCCTGCCATGGGCAGGAGCAGGATCCTGTAGACCAGGTTGTTCCAAGCCCCATCCACTGTGACCTTGAGCGTTTTTCCCATGGGATGGGGTTTCACCTATCCCATAACCACGGGAGGTGACTCCAGTGCTTCCCCAGAGAGTCTCCCTGCTCTGCTTTCACTGTCCTGGCAGCGAGTGAGTGCCGGACCTGGACGTGACAGATGTGAACAAGAAATCAGCCCTGTCATATTCCTGCCCAACTGACACGGGGAGTTCAACTGCATTCCTGCCTTTCAGTTGTCAGGAGAGTGTGGAAAGAAGATATTTATCACATTAGCCCTGCATGATCAAGGAGAAGCCTGGCTGTTTAGGGATGCTTTATTAATGAATGCTAGAGGACATCTACCCTTCCTAACGTACGAGTGGCTCGTTACTGAAAAATGCAGGGAGATAAACAGCCAAGTCCTCTGTCTTCTGTGGCTGCTCAGTAGGTGTGTTACACTTGACATGGGTTATTTATGAGTCTCAGATAGTGCCCAAGGCTAAGCCTACCATTGCCATTAAAAAATAAAAGCTTATGTAACCAACAGCAGCGTTCTGGTTTAATAACGTGAATGTCTTTCTCGTGACTTAAAAGGCACAATCCAAAGTGTATCCACAGTCCAGGATAATTTTTCTATTGACTTCAAAGGGTTTGGGATCAGGCTTAATAATGCAGCTGGTACCTCAGCCCCCTCCCTCCCGGCCTCCTCCCCCAGCACCTGCTCTGGCTGGAGGCACATTGATACCTTAGAGCCAGCACTGCTGACCTGCTCCATTTGGAACACGTGGCAGCATTGCTGGAGCGCTCCCCAAAAACCCCCATCCTTCCCCAGTGCCCCTGGGGAATGCTGCCTGGGGGAGTGGAGAGCCAGGGGAATCTTCTTCCCTGACTGACTCTTTCTTAGCAGCGCCTTGACAGCTTGTTCAAAGCTCAGAGGGAGTCAGCTCTCCCACCTTTCCAATGCCCAGGTGTTGGAAACTCCTCCCGCTCCAAAACGTGAACACAGAATTATGGAATGGCCTGGGTTGGAAGGGACCTTAGAGCCCACCCAGTGCCACCCCCTGCCATGGGCAGGGACACCTTCCACTAGCCCAGGTTGCTCCAAACCCTATCTTACTTGGCCTTGAACACTTTCAGGGATGAGGCAGCCACAGCTTCTCTTGACAACCTGTGCCTCACCACCTGCACAGGGAAGAATTTTTCCTGATATCCAATGTAAACCTACTCTCTGTCAGTTTGAAGCCATTCCTCCTTGTCCTGTCAGGCCCTCCAGGCCCAGGTAAATAATCTCTCCCCATCTTTCTTGCTCCCTTCAGGTACTGGAAGGCTAAAATTAGATCACCTGGAAGTTTCTCTTTTCCAGGCTGAACAATCCCAATTCT
>JBBMKD010000002.1:2994526-3017785 GCA_037834095.1 Argya squamiceps
CACAGCCATCCTGTACCATCCCATGGCATGGAGAGGGTGTTTCCCCTTCAGAAAAAAGGGAGCAGAGCAGGCAGGGGAGGTAAGTGATATATGGTTTCCATACCTTGCTATCATGTTGCTCACTCCCTCTGGTGCCAAAGGCCTGGATTTTTACAGCCAACCCTAATTTCCATAGCAAACCACAACAGGGAGGCCCTGCTAACCGCAGGGCTCTGCGAGCTGGGTAGTTAAGGCTGCTAATTACAAGCAAAGGAGCTGATGGCTCCGAGTGTGTGGCCGAGCAGGAAGAAGCTGCTCCAATGGGAATCCAGGCACAGGATGAGTCTCTGCAGAGACTCAGATGCCAGGAACGCCCGGGAATGCAGGGCTGGAGTGCAGCCTTTGAAAACTGAGCTAAGGAAACTCCATTTCTGCACCAGCTGTCGGTGTTTTAACCCTCCTAACACAAGGCAAGGCATCGGGGCACTGGTGTGGTCCACAAGTGGTGCTGCAGAGCTGTCCCCAACCTGCAGGGGCTGAGGTGTCCGTGGCAAGGCTGCAGCAGGGGAGAAGGGCACAGAGGGCACCTGATGGTGGTGGCTGCACCAAAAAGCTGCTTTTAAAAGGAAACTACTGAGAGAGCTGCTCCCTCCTTCTCCGCCCGTGCTCGCTGCTTGCTGCCAACACATTGCAAACGCTCTGGAAAGTGCTGCTCACTTGCTCTGTGGTTGCTCATGACAGTTTGGTTTGGAGAAGAAAATTAAAATAGTCTTCTGAAGATAAACAACTTTTATCCAATGATACCTCTCTTTTTTTTTGTTTTTCTCTTAATTTTTCTTATTTACCCCTTCCAGAGCAGCAGTATCCTTCTAAGGGCCAACCCCTCGGGACACCCTGAGCACCAATGCATTTTCCAGGAGGCAGTGGCTGCTCCTCAGCTACCCTTCTGTTGCACACATGACACCAAAATTAATTTATCTATGACTTCTACCAACTCCAGACCCTGTGGACACACCACCCCCTTATGAACACCTTCATGCAGAAAGAATAAATTTGCCCTCAAGCAAGTGGTTTTGGCAGCACCAAGGTCAGGTGAACCATGCTGGATTTATCCCGCTGTGCCAGATTTATTCCAAGTACCAGCCCAGGCATGGGTTAAACCAAGCCTCCGTCCTTAAAACAAGGGAAAGCTTTGCTCCTATGAGACAAAATCCTGCAGCACACACAGACACTTATTTTAATGACTACACTTTGTTGTAATGTTACCAGATATTTTAAAGAGTGTATCACTCCAGCAGAAGCCACTGCCATCTGTGCTTCCCCAATTAGGAATGCAAGCAAATATGTATTTTACAGTAACATCAATAAAATATAATGCACAAGTGATGTATCTTTGGTTTTGTTTTTTTTTAAAGACACAAATTAGGGAACCAGTCAGTCTTGAAACTGCAGAATTCCCTTGCAGGAAGAATGGGGTTTGTAACCAAAAGAACAATCCAAGCCAGGCCTCTGTCTCAAGGATTTTAGTTTTCAAAGCAGAATAAATGGGCTTTAATATCTTCTTTTTTAAGTGCATCATCAGTATGAGAAGACAGCCTACACTGTTATTTAAAAAGAAACCCTGCCCGCCAGGCTATTCATTAGTGAGCATCCCATAAGATATGCCTGAAACCTGCCTCCTGTCAGAAGACAGGTGTTGAGCCTTCTCCAAAATCTCCTCTCTTTTCTCCCCCCGACTGCTGGCTCAGATCGGTCACCCTCAAGCTGAGCCGCTGTAAATCAGTGACTAAGGGAGGAAAACATTTCTTCCAGCTAGGAGATCTGGGTGCTCTGCAGATATTTTCACTCGTTTCCAGAAAGTCCTTTCCCTGACAGAGCCGGACCATCGCCGTCCCCCGGGGATAGAGAGAGAAGCTTTCAGGGAGAGAAAAACACCGGGGGATAAAAAACAACCTTGCAGCGGGGAAGGGAGGGCGGGGATGGCCGGAGCGGGGCTGCAGAGCCCAGCCCGGGGGGAAGGCGGGATGTCCGGGGGGAAGGCGGGATGTCCGGGGGGAAGGCGGGATGTCCGGGGGGAAGGCGGGATGCCCGGGCGGAAGGCGGGATGCCCGGGGGGATGCCCGGGAGGATGCCGGGGGTCTCTCTCGGGCTGGGAGCCGCAGGGCCAGCGCTCTCTGCAGCCTCAGGAGCTGTTTGAAGTCGGAGGGAGCCGTTAGAAACCTCCAGCCTGCCGAGGTAGCAGCGCTGTGCACTGCGGTCACTTGCCTCCGTCTGCCTTTCTTCTTTCTTTTTTTATTTTTTTTTTTCCCATCTAACTGCGTCTTAAACTGTTTCTCCAGAACACGCAGCCCCCAGAGGGGAGGGGGGGGAGTCAACCCAAACAAAGTAAAAAAGCAACATATTGTCTGCGGCTGCCAGCAAGGCATCCCCTCCCTATCTCGTACTTAATGCGATAATGAATCTTCCCGTAGGAGCTTTTGTGGTTTAAGGCTTGCTGAATAATAATGTAACACAGAATACACACAAAGCCACATTTTTCTCTCTCCTCCTCTTTTTTTTTTATTTTTTTTTTTTCAAAATACACATCTGATCAAAAGCCAGGCTGCAATTAAAACATAGCATAGTTTGGGTTTGGTTTTTGTTTTTTTTGTTTTTTTTTTCCATGGCACTGGAAAGTATTTCAGCAGCAAACGAAATCTAAGACACTGTAAATATTTTCTCCATAAGGGTAATTATAAAGGTTATACTTTATAAAGTCTTTGTGCTTTAGCACTTTGACCTTTTAAACACATTTTAAATTAAATTATTATGCAAACAGCTAAAAATTTTGTGTGTCACACAGGAAGTTTTACCTCCTTGACCACAAAGGACCTGCCTTGCTCAAAGTTTCCCATCCTGGCATTCCCTGACCCCACGTGCAGCATCTCCTTCACCTGCCTTAGCCATGGATAACTTGTGTGATGGAGACCTCAGAGCATCCCTGGTGACCCTGGGGAGACCAGAAACAATTCACCCTTTAATGGCAGGGAAAGCCATCCAGCTGCTGCTGCCCTTGTCCAGGAATTTCAGCAACTTCATGGCAGTGAGAGGAACAGAGTAAAGTCCTTCTGTGGCCTCTGCTCCTCCCTCTGCTTTAACTTGCTCTCTGTGCATGTGTTGCTGTACTCAAGAGTCCCTGGCATAGCTAAAGGAGCAGAGACAGGGTAATAAACCCAGCTGAGCCAAGTGAGCATCTACAAAGTCCTCAGGTCTCACCAGGGGATGGCTGCTGGCAGTCATGGCCCTTGAGAAAAAAGGGTTTGTGGGATCAGAATATTAATTGTGTTTTTTCAAACCCAAGTACAAGACATGGTGCTCCTCACTGATGTGCACAGACCTCTTCAGTCCCTCGGTGAAGAGGGACATTCCCAGCAGGAGCTTCCCCATTTACATCAGTTGGAAAATCTTCAAACATGAAAAAAATCTTCACTCTCCATAGACCTTTGTATACAAGAATGGTTATGGTGTTCCTTGTGGGAGAGAGATGCACTATCTCAGCTGAAGCCCTGACAGGAGTCACTCACTCACAATTAAAATTAATTACATAGCTGAGAGATGTCCCTGAGCCTTGCTAATAGAGAAATAATTCATTTTGATGGTCATCTTCATTTCTTCATTTCTCCCTTAGCCACGGTATGTAAGACTGGAAAAGCATGTGTCCCACTTCAGTTAATTACTCTGGCACACACACAGGTCCACGTGCCACACAGTTAATTAGTCAGAGCTCAGTGAGCTTCACAGGACCTCCACCACAGCTGTTTGGCTCTTGATTTTCCTGTGCCCATTTTGGAGCCCTTCCCAAAGGCTTTTTGGGTTTTTTGGTGGGTTTTTCGGTGCTCTGGCAGCCATGGACAGAGGATATGTGGCTGGTGGGGAGGTCAGGTGAGGACACGTGCCTGCTTTTGCCTCCTCAGCCACCTCTGATCTCTCATCAGCCAAAGATGAAACACCAGGCAAGAGGGAGCTCGGGTCTGGCCGAGTGCTGCTGCTCTGATCTCCTTGGGTAGGAGAAGAAAGCCTTGGCAGCTGGAAATCAATCTGAAGTGCCTGCAGAAAAAAATTTTGCATGGGAGGCAGCCCAGAAGAGCTGCAGTTCTGGAGAAATGCCTTTGCTGCCTCAGCTCCTGCCCTCCAGAAATAAGGAAAACAACATTTGCATGGTTTCCTTTGGCTGTTTCTGTGGTGTGCAGCCTGTCAGACCTCCTGGGGAGAGCTGCCTCCTCTCTGGGCCTGCTTGTGGGACAGGGCAAGCAGGAGGTGCCACCTGCAGCAACAGAAGCATTAAGGAAAAACTGCTGAACAGCACAGGGACACAGGCATGGGAATAATCCTTTTGAAGGCCCTTGAAGTTGTGATGACTTTGTTGTAAGTGTCCACTAAGACTGAAGAAACTTCTCTTGAATGACCCAAGCAGCATCTGCAAGCCTCAGGACAGATCAAGGCACCTTCAGGGGCCAATTCTGGCCAAGCTCCCAGGGATTCCCAAGGGCCTTCTACCTTGTCAGCACTCAGACACTCCCCTGTGGAGCCAATCACCAGTACAATGACCCATTCAGGAATTTATTTTACATGCTGATGAAATCTGAATTGAAATCAAGTCCCAGGTGCAAACAAGGATCAGGACACTGACGATATCCACCATGGAAATTCATGGATCCCATTGAGAGCACGCTGAGCTGCTGCATTATGTTTATTTTGAATTTAGAGGCTTGTGCTTAGCGACAGGTTGCCAGTGTCCATCTGTAGCTTGTTTTTTGTTTTCATCCGTGCTGCACATTTGTGTGACAAGACGTGGGCATGTTCAGCGTGGAACAAACCTGCTTGTTTTTCACCTCCAGTCTACCCACAGGGAAGGCTTGGCAGATCTGAGCCAGCAGCACTTTCCCAAAGGCACCTGGAGAAGCTCAGCATCCCCATCCACTGCCCCAGGCGTGTGGGGCCAGGTAGGAACAAGCTGTGCCCAGTGCAGGCAGCCTCCTCTGGCCAGGAGTAAAAAATTCCACTGATTCCTGATGCTCTAGCAGAGTTGGGATGGCTTTTTCCAAATATTTCAGCTCTAAGAGACATTAGCCCAATACACATCTAACCTCACTGAAGCAATAAAGCTGTTAAATAACAGCTGGATCCATTGACTCTGGTACCTTCCCTGCAGGCCTGGAGCTGGGCATGTATTAATTATCTTGGTCAGTTAATTAGGCATGCAAATATTTTTTTGCCCCTGCTGAGGCCTTTCCTAGCACTTAGGAGAACCATTTCAATGTGGTAATGGCCCATCCCTGAGTGCCCCCGGCCGTTGGAACTTCAGGCTGCCCACAGCAGACAGGATGGGGAGACCAGCTGGTTTAAAAGCAGATTTAAGGATTATCACAGCCCTCTAAGCAAATTCAGAAGTGCACATGCATGCAGCTAACCAGCAAGTATGTCTGAGTGACAAAAGAGCCTCCTTCAGTTAAAAGGAAAAAAAAAAAGTAGATTATTTTTAAAGCAATTTCTTTAAGAGAAGAGGGGGAAAGCTGGATGTTATGCATTTGCAATGACAAGTAAAGAGTGAGCTCTGCCTGGTCTCAAAAATAAGAGGTAAAACAATGCTGGTATCCCCCTGCAGCCACTGAAAACAAGCTGGTGCATGCACAGTGCATCTTGCAGAAACCTGAATTTTGGTTTTCCTTTTCCTGCTCCCTCCTCTGCAGAGAGGAGCTCCTGATTAGGGCCCAGGGGGAAGAAGCCCCAGGTGGGATATCACACATGAATCCAGGGCTGCTGCATCCCTGAGGCAGGGCAGAGGCTTCCCCATTCCTCACCCCCAGGTGTGCCCGAGGTGCCACGCGGCGAGTGCTGCCCAGATGGCAACGTAGGAGACCCACAAGTGGTGCCAAGGCTCTGGCTGGGGTGGGAAAGGCAAAAAAAACAGGCAAGAAAATAAAATAATCACCCACGCAGAGCAGCCTTTCCTTGCAGGCTTGCTGGCAGTGAAAAAATTGGTTGGTGTGGCCTGAAACAGCACCTGAGCATCCCAAAAATGGCAGAGAGGAGCCAAGCAGGAGGCTGCTGTGCCAGCTGCTGGCCTCGGGTGCATGGGCTTTTCCTTTCAGGAAATCCTTAAAAGCAGCAACCTCTCTCCCTGGACACAGAAGCTAACACTTTGGAGGCTGTTCTCTTACTAAATTGAAATTCTCACAGTAATTCACCTAAGGGGAAAAAAACCAAAATCCTCAATGGCAGCAATTTGTATGCAAGACACGGGCAGAGGCGTTTTGGGCAGCACACCTGGAGGAGGCTGCAGCCTGTGCTCCCCAGGAAGGTGTGTGGGAGGGGAGCAGGGGAGCAGCTGGCACTAGGGATGGGTTTGGGGGGATGAGACCAAAGGTTGGAGCCAGCTTGCCCCACCTGCACTAACACTAGAGAACTGGTGTTTTCAGGGGATGTCAGAGAATCTCAGAATAGTTTGGGTGGGAAGGGACCTTAAATCTCATCCACTCCACCCCCTGCCATGGGCAGGGACACCTTCCACTATTCCAGGTTGCTCCAAGGCCTGTCCAACCCTGACCTTGGAAACTTCAGGGATCCAGGGGCAGCCACAGTTTATCTGGGCAACCTAAGTCCACTGGGAAAACAAAAAAGTGACCAAAAAGAGGTGAGAAAAGAAACTGTAGATTATTTTTACAGCTGCTCCTGTTGCAGGAGCTTCACACCAGGACGACTGGCATTAGCTGAATCCTGGGCTGTCACATAACCTGGAGCAATTCTCTTTCTCCCCACACAGCCTTGCTTAAGCAGAAAGAGGCTCCAAGTAGATCCTTTGTTGGTGTGTACAGCACCTGGGGGAGCAGAGCCAGGGGGGATCATCTCAGATCTGGCGTTTTCAATAATTGTCACCCACCTGAGCTGTGACACAAGCTCTGACAGCGTGGCCAGCAGTCCAATTTACTTGTTGGCATCCTGACAGGCCCTACCTCATCAGAGAAAGCTGCTCCCTTTGATGGACACACAGTGGGAGACTCGAGTCATTTCAGAGGCTCCAAGTGAGCTCCTCAGAAGGTCAATCACCTCAGCACAAGGCTGGGGAAGGTTTAGGACCTTTAATGACCTTATTAACACAAGCAAGGCTTTCCTGCCAGGACTGGCACTGCTCTGAGATTGGGCTGTTCTGCTGCAGGAAGCTGAGCACAGGGAGCACATTTGTGGAATCATAACTGTGGTGTTTCTATTTAGAAACAAGCAAGGCAAGAGGAAAAGGCAAACTATCACAGACAAGGAATATTACTGTGCTTATTCACACACTATTCACTCCTAGAGGATGAAGTTAGGATTCTAGTCACACTGTACAAGACAGACCCCACATGACTGTTACACTCAGTGCCAGGCTTGCAACACCAGCACAGGAGAGCAGACCTCCAAATTCCCCAAAGGATAAATACAAGAGAAGTCATCAAACACCTCCACAGCTGCACACAGCCAAGAACTCAAACTTCTCCCTCCTTCACTCAGGACATGCCAAAGTGGGGTGCAGCAGAGTCTTAAACCAAAGCCACTGCTCTCTTAACAAACTCCCCACCTCAGTTTGCAGCTGATGGTAACTGAAAGCTCTTAATGCCACCACCTTCAGCTGCAGCCAAATCCCAAAGCCTCTCCAACATCAGGCATTTTGTCAGCACCCAACTGATTTCAGAGGGTTTTTTTAGAGGAAAACGGGTACCTCTCATGGTTATGGAGCACCCTGGTTCAGTGACACTCAGCAGGCAGAAAGACTCACAGGGAAGACAAACAGATCAATAAAAAGTCCCCATTTGGGGCGAGTTTTCTTTAGAACCACTGACTTTGTTTCTGCAGGATTTGGCTTATAAATTTTGAATACAGGACAGAAGCCTCTATACTGGGAGTTTTAGAATCCAAACAAGGGCAAGACATTGGCAGCACCCCTCAGCCTCAGGTGCTCCTCTAATTCCACATCCCTTCTGTTTGTTCTCTCCAAACTCTTTTCAGATACAGCTGTGCTATGAGGCTGCAGTCACCACTCCTCCACAAGAGCAGGACTCAGATATTCCTTGCTTCAGATATTCTTATTTTGGGGGTTGTCCTTTTTTTTTAAGTCTTACTAATGAGGATTGAGCTAGAAACACGTTGCGTGTGTTTGTGATTGTTTTGTCCCCTGTGGGTTCAATGTATCATCATTGCTCATGTTTGGGACTTCAGCCTCCAGCTGGGAAAAACACCTTCTTTTCTAAATGTGCCACTGGAGCTGGAAAAATCCTGTCTTGTGAGTAAAAGCTCATGGTGGCAGGGAGCTGGAAAAATGTGGAAGCTGAGCACCTTTAGCTGGAAACAGCAAGAATGAGAGCCCTAAACACTGACACTGGCAAGAGCAGGGTTGGGGATGAGGATGGACTGTCAGGTCCTCTTATTTTTAACCTATTACTGCTTGGTCAGTTCTAGTTTGGCTTTGTTGGTTATGGTTTTAATGCCTGGGCTGGATTGTACACTTTGGTTTGCTGTTCTTAGTAATAGATGAGACAAAACCTGCTACTTGTTTTCCTGAATTAATACTTACAGGATGGGTTGTTTTTTTGGTAGTGGTTTGTTTTGCTTTGCCTAAGGATGGTAAACTGAACTGAGTTTTAAGAGTTTCAAACATTATTAACCTTTATTCACAAATGGTATGAGCTCAGAGAGAATTGCTGCAGGCATCAAGTTTCCATTCCTGCATTCTCAAAGCTTTTGCTGCTAAGTTTACAGTGCAAGGACAGAGGGACTTGTAAAAGGCTTTCAGCATCCCCAAAAACTGACATTTAAATGTGATGACTTGGCTGTTTGAAGAAGGAAGACACCCCAACAACAATAATTGCAAAGTCTGCTCATGGGAGAGGCTCATGCAAGGCTGCATCTCACACTGACAGGCATCTGTGCTGTCCTGGGCATTATTTTCAGGCCTAGGAAATAAAGAGAAATAAAACTTCCAGACTGTGCTCAGGCTTTGGGGCAACAGCAGAGGCTGTGTGCCAGCAGTGTCCCTTCATGCTGCTGAGCTGCAGTGATGGGGCCCTCAGGGTCCTCCACCAAGGGCTGGGGTACATGTAAAGCAACCACAGTGATTTTATTTCATTTCCTGTGCAGAGCAGGATTGCTGAGCTCTGAAATCTGAGGGTGCTGTGCCCCAGCCAAGCCCAGCTTGCTGAAATGGGTTTGGTTCACTCCTGCCCATGGTTCATTCCCAGGAAAGCGACCACCACCCTATTATAACCCTCTGACAGCACCTGCATCCTGGCACCTTTCAATTCCACTTCCCAAACCAGAATATCCTGCAGTTTGATTGCTACCACATTTAACTACTATTTGAGAAGTCTGGCCAAGCTGAGGAGATGGGAACAGGCCTCCAGGTTAGCATTGATACAATAGCTTAAAAAAAAATATCCTCTCCCTCCTTCCACCCAAATTGTTCCACTTGTCAGGACACTCACCCCTCTTGTCCCATGCCCAACCCACTGTTCTCAAGTCACACTTCAAAGGCAGCTCTTTCTGAGCCCCCTCCCAACATTACACATGCTTTGAAGTACCTGGGCCTCACCTTCATCACCAGTGAGGTAGTTACAAATAGGGCCTGAGGGGAGAAAACCCCTTCACTGCTAATTCTGCCTGCAGAGTTACTGCCCTCTCCTCATTTTCCTGCCACACCTTGTTAAATACCTGCAGGAAATTGCCTGCTTCCCTAGGGCTCTGCTCTCCAGTGCCTCATACAAATGGAGAATGAGGATTAAGCACCATTATTGGTCTAACCTGTCTGTGTTTTCCACCTCTCTGCTCTGGTAAAAGGGGCTGCAGGTGCTGTGGGGCAACAGACCCAAGGTGCAGCTCTCACTTTTCATAGTTTCCATCTACAAGAGGCAGCATTCTCTTCAGAAGGTAACCCTGGCCGAGGCCCAGAGGAAAACCCCATGGGAACAGGCACTAAGGCTCATTGCTGACCTCCATTCTCACTCTTGTGGTGATGCTGAAAGACAGAGCAGTGTTTTATAGGCAGTAGTTCTGCAAACATATCTTCCTTTGCCTACAGAAGCAGCACATCTTCCATCACTCACCAGCAAGATCCAATGGCTGCTGTAATTAAAATGAAGCCAGACTGAACCAATTTGACACTCAAGCAGTTCAGATTTAAAACACTCTCTTGAAAAAAACCTGCACTTTGCTGTTGAGAGGCAGCACATATGTTTATGTATGGATAATGAGCCTTGCTGGCAAGGACAATTAAGTCTCCTGGAAGCATCTGTGGTCATTCTCCACCTGCATTTCAGAGGGAGGATCTCTGTAAAATATTTGCCATTCTCTAAGGCAATTGTACCATCCCTTGTACTTGGCTCTGGTGGCTGCTGTGCTGATTCTGTAGAAGATTATTCCTTACCATTTTCCTGATGTGCCTTTGCATCTCAAAGGAGGATGGCAGTCTTTGTCCAAAGTTAAGTGTATTTTATTTTTATTTTCCTTTTACATCATATTTCTGCCTTGGACCTAGTCTTGTGTTTCACTATAAAGAAAGCACAACCTAAAAGACTGGATTGCCAAGTACAATTACAATTTATCCAGTAGCAATTCCATTCAGACAGGTTTTTCCAGCCTTCCCACATGTCCCAGCTGCCAGCAAAATAGCTCATGGGGTTTTATAGGTGTGAAAATCCAGCAAGAGCCTGACAGGAGCTTTTTCCATGCCCAGTGAGGCTGGATGGGGTCAGCCCTGCTTGGTGACAAAAGGTCCAAACCAGATCAAGTGACATCACCCATCTTCACTGCCAAAAATGACCACATTTCTGGGTATTTAGGAGAATTTTTTCAGCCCCCTAGGTGGGAAGCTCTTTTCCTTACCCCTGGAAAAGTGTGCTATTGCACTTGTTTCCAGCTGCTGGCTCCCAGGCTGCCCCAGGGACCTGGGAGAGCCAAGGGTGGGGATTCTGCTGTGCCTGCAGCCCCACATCCACATGCAGCATGCACAGGGGAAAAAATGCAGCTCTGCAGGGAGACTCCCAGCAACTCTGTTGTATTTAACCCAGCAGGATACATTAGTTGCTTTGGATTAATTAAATATTTAATTAAACCTCCCACTGTTGCCCTATGGAGCCAGAGCAGTGTTAGTGTGTCCTGGGCTTTGTTCAGGCTGGAGACATTTCTGACACCTTTCCTGACACAGGGAGTTTGCCAAGCTCTTTGCCTTTGCAGGAATTCCCACTTGCTCCAGCTCTGGGGGTGCCATAGGACTATAAATAAACAACTCATGTTGCAAAGATGATGCACAGGCCAGAAGTCCTGTGCTGGGTTGTGTTTTGGCAGGATGGTGATGCCCAGTTATCAACCTGCACCCACACCTTACCTAATGCTTTAAAGGACAACTCAACAGAGAAGTGACAAAGGAACCCTGTGCCTGTTGCTTGTTAAAATTTATATATATACACACATGCTTTTGGGACAAAGAACAATACAGCATGGGCCTTAGGAATCCCCTGCTGAAAGAGTCTCTTCTCCACTCACAGCATTACACTTTTGGTGTTAAATATAGGTTAGTGGGGGTTTTAACACAGTTTGGTTTTTTAAATTTCTTTTCAAGAAGCACACTCAGGAATCATTTCCTAGCTGTGGACCCACCCATCTACTTACATGCATCCCCACCCCCTTTTCCCCCTGTTATGGTTTTGTCATCTCTAAGACATGTGAAATTCTCAAGAGGAGAGTAATAATCCTGAATGAGAGGCCTGGGAAGAGCAGACAGAGCATGTTATTAAAGGATCAACTCTGCAGCACTGCACTGACAGAGCAGGGCTGTTTGGGACATTATTACCAAGCAGTGCAGTTCTCCCCCTTAACAGTTTGGGGTTTTGGTGTTTTTTAAAGACTTCTGCTATTTTTTCACTTTATGAAAGTTGACTCTACCCTAAACTCAGGTGAAAGCAAAAGGCAGCACTAAAGCATCATTAAGTGTGATAGAAGGTTCCAGGTCAAGTTGGCTATTGCAGATAAAGCTGCCATCATCTCCTGTTAGTGACTGGGACTGAAAGCCAAGGGTTTTCATTGCACACCACATAAGAAGTACTTTATAAATCACAATAACTCCTGACATGCAATAACATCCAGTCTTATTAATATAAACTGCAGGGATTTTTTTTAAAGTCTGCTGGCAGTAAAACCACCCCTTCTATAAAATGTTGGCATTCACACATGCCCTGCAGCTTCTCACAGCACCTTTAAGCACTAAAGAGGTTCATTACCTCATACACTGAAAAAAAAAGAGTGGGATTATATTGTTGCTTCAAAATAGTTCTTTCCAACTCTCTTTAAGCTGGAAGGTGCCAGCTGTGGGCACCCCAAAAACCCCAAGGAGGTCCCTTGAGAGCAGCCAGCCCTGGTCTCTGCCCTGCTGGTTTTAATGCTTTGGCACACAGGTAGGGCTGAATGCACTGAGCCAGAGCACAAAAACAGAGCTTTCTTCTTTCCCCTTGTACACAGAGATGTTTTATTTTGTTACTGTGTTAGAAAGCACAGCATCTCCCTCCAAAGCAGCTTTTCCAGACAGGCCATAGCCCCCCCAGCTTAGGGGTTGCAGGTAGGACCTCCTGTGCTGCAGGGAAAGGGCTGGAGCTTCCTGGGAACCATCCAGACCCCTTTTATCTCCCAAAGTGCTTCTGCCAAGATGACAAGGTGTCAGCTCATGTCCCCATTGCTGAGGGGTGGCAGAGGGTGGCCTGTGGCCACCAGGATCCCACAGACTCCTGCCCCCCACCCACCTTGCTTGTCTCATGCAGTCCTTCCTCCTCCTCCCTCCCACCTACATGGGAGCAATTTGTGCTCAGCACCCACAAAACAAAGTTCTCCGCCCTACAAACGCTCTACAAATGTTTTTTTTAATAAAACATTTGCATCAACACAGAAGCCATTTTCCTCCTGTAAGGGAGGGAACCTGTGAGCTCCTGCAAGGATCAGAACCAAGCTGGAAGATACAGCTGGGATACTGACAGCACCATGACCCCACTCATCCAACAAACAAACAACTCTTTATGGTACATGTGTACAGTAAACACATTGCAGGAGACAGATGGTGTTAGGATATAAACACGAGGAAAGAGAAGAGTCTAGCTAGATACCACTTTTCTATCTTGAAAAAGGGGAGCTTTTTCCCTAAGTTCCCCCCTTTCTTATTTAAGGGAACATAACATTGTCGAAGCAGGGAAGAAATGCTGCTCCTCTAAATTAACCAACAACAATTATGAGGAAGCAGGAAAGAGATTTGAGCCCAAATTGGGCAAGAGAAGGGGGTTAGCTCAAGCTTTCCAGCATAACAGAGCCCCACAGCCATTGCCAGCCTGTCTGAGGAGTTTCTCTTGATGAACTCTTTCATCAGAAAAATTCTAACCAGCCCAGCTACTGCTCTCCTCCCCAGAGTCACAGCAAAGCCACCATCCCAATGCAAATACACCTTGTATTTTAGTTAAAATGCTCGTGGGGTGTTGATCTTACAGAGTTTTGTGCCAATGCTCTCCAGCTGGGCCTCGTGCATACCAGCACAGAATATAGATAAGGATGGGAGAGGAAAGACAAGCCCAAAGCCTCTTTTATTTTCAAGTGACTTTTGATGAGATATGTCAGAAATAGTGGGATCTTTTCCAAAGTCTGTCCTACTTTGCAACAATAGCTGCTTGTTGTGCACAGTGAGTCGAGGAGATGCCAGCAGGAATGGTTGTAATACCACTTTATAAGCAAATTAATTGCTTCTAATTAGACTGCTCTGCTAAGATATAAGTAGGAATGGCTCATCTTGCAATAAAATTTCACGACCTTTTGACACACAGCTGAAAGCCACTTTGCCTGCTTTGCTGTGCATGTGAGGGCTGGATGCTGCTTATTCTCCCTAACAGATGCACAGCCACACACAATTTCTCTGCTTCTATTAATTCCCACTGCCTCTCAGTATTACAGTTGGTTTGCAGCTCCAAGGTTTATTCCTCCCCCCATTGGTGGCTTCTGTAAGGTACAATAAAAGGGATTCCTGGATGTCACTTGTTATTACAGAAACAACATTCAAGCACTGTAGCAGAAGTAAAAACACCTTTATAATTTTAATGTAACCTTTAGGGCTTTTTTTTGGCAGTTTATACTTTCTTGCTGCAGGGAATAAAACATGTTTTCTATCTGCACCATGATGAAAAAAAAAAGGGAGGGGGGAAGTTTTTAGTACTAATTGGATGAAAGGAACAGTGTAAAACTTAATAGAGAAAATAACTCCAGAAGGGAGAGCGAATTAATGCACCGAAGTCCTGTGGGTGTCCTAAAGACAGCAAATGTTTACCTGCTCTGAGAACATGTACTTTCAAGGTGCCTTAGCCCGGTAACAAAATTAAGAGCAGTGCAATACACCCTTCTATAAATATTTGCGCTTCAGCTCACTCGTTCTCTGGGGCTGTAACACCACGGCCGGGGTTATATTTCCTCGGTTTGTCGGAGCGTCTGCTCGGCCGCAGCCGGAGCCGGGATTCCCGGGCTCTGGAGCGGCTGCGGGCAGGAGGCGCGGGCGGTTCGGGGCTGCCGACAGTAGATGTCAGCATTGCCTTGTGCCTCCCCGCTGCTCCGGGCACCGCTCACCGAGACGCTCACACAGACAGAATATTCAACTGATAAGTGACGGCATTTATTTCAGCTATTCTGCATATTTCTAGGCTTATTTTTCTTTCTTTCTTTTTTTTTTTTTAACAGAAAAATCATATTACCTAATGATTTAGGATGGATAAAAACGACAATGGTCTTTCCCCAACCTCTGCCAGATACGCTTTGAAGGTTTCTCTTCAATGATTTTCCACGCCATATGACTGTGAGAAAGAGCATATAAGAAATTAATAATCCTTTGTTTGACCACTCAGGGCCTGAGAGGGGTGAATGGCCTCTCTCCTCCCTGCTCCCCATCAGGCAGGGCTGTACCTGTAACACCGTGCATCCCTTTTCCCAGCCTGGGATGCCTTTCCGAGAAACTGCCGTGCCTCGCAGGAGGCTGCTGATGCCTTTTGTTAAATCTCTGCAGACGAGCGGACGAAACACCCTGCAGCCATGCCCTCAGCTTGGTTCCCTGAGGACACTCAGAGCAGGGACAGGGACAGGGGCTCTCTGCTCCCGCCTGGTGCAGCCAATTCTCTGCTTTGCATTAGGGTGGCAGCATTGGCCGCGCTATGGGGACTGGCGGCGGCTCCGGATGCGCTCGCAGGAGCTGTGAATCCCATGGGAGCTGAGCTGTAAGGGCTGGGAGAGCAGGGCACCGCTCAGGGACAGCTGTGCTTGGGGACACCTGGAGTTAGAACTGCTCCGGGACAGCCCTGGGACAGCTGATGTCCTGGGGTGGCCCCAGGCAGCTCACACGTATTCAGCTAGGCTGAACCTGAGCGGGGTGTTTGACACCCTGGTGAGCAGCCAGCCCTCTTGTCACCGCTGTCTCCTCCTGCTTGCAGTGGTTTGGAAAGGGGACAGAGGGAGTTTGGCGACAGAAAGTTCCTGCTGTAGTGTGGGGCGATGATGCTGATGAAAGGAGCTTCATCCAGAGAGCATTTCAGTGAGAGCAGTCATCCACCTATGCTGTGTTCCCACAACCCCTCCTGTGCTTCCCCAGGCATCGAGAGAGAACGGGAATGTTTGGCAGAAGAAGAGAAGGAGGAGAACCAGAGACAGGATGCTGTGGTGCATTTATTTATGTTGGAGGTTTTAAAATGATGATGGAGTGCAAATGTTGGTACAGATGAGAAAGGATCATTTATCTTGGAAGATTTCACCCATCCCAATTTCCACCACAGCCCCTCTCACAGCAAATGTTTTCAGGAAGGCATCCCTCTGCTTGAGGGATTTCAGGCTTTTGGGTATGTAAAAGTTTAATGGCATTTAGAGAGACTCACAACACACCCAAACTCTTCTAGTCTTGCTCCACCAGAGCTCTTGGAATCCTAGAGTGGCATTGAACTATTCTGCCAGAGCCACAGTCTGCCAT
The DNA here is from genome assembly GCA_037834095.1 of Argya squamiceps. Lineage (NCBI taxonomy): Eukaryota > Metazoa > Chordata > Aves > Passeriformes > Leiothrichidae > Argya > Argya squamiceps. The sequence goes on from JBBMKD010000002.1 coordinate 3,010,542, forward strand.
TTCTGAATGTTTCATTTTAATTTGCACACCTTGGAGCAGCACCATTTATGAGCTTCACTGGTGGGAAATATAATTTGAAGATTTTCATCATCACCTTAAAAATGTGTTTGCCAGCTACAGTTTATGGAGTAGCTGACAATTTTTTGAGGACTGCAGACTCACAGAAACCACAAGCCTTTGGATGTGAGAGCCTTCATACAGTGCATGTGGGGTGAAATCCACAGATCAAAACTTTGCATTCTAATTACACCCAATTGTTTGGACTGATCACAGCATCCTTCATTTCTGTGGTAATTACACTGGCCTTGAGTGCTGTGTACTGACATCCCAGTGTCTTCCTGGTACTCAGTAACTGCTTCTGATCAATGCTGATGTGAATGAATTAAAGTTAATAATATTGCCTCCTATTAGGGCAATGGTTGCTGGGCTCTAATTCAATCCTGCCAGCTGAGAGGCAGCCTGGGTAGGTGCTTTTACTTTGGATGTGAAAAGAGACATGATTTAAGGCCCTGGTGAATGGGCTGAAATCTTTTTTTCTTCTGGGAAGGTGGGAGAAGAGGGGGGTAGAGCTTGTATGCTGGAGAAATACTTTACAAAAGTATTACATTAAAAAAAGATATGCTTTTTAATAGCTGTTTTATCATGTTTGTTAACATGACAAATGGTAAAGAAGGGATTTGAAGATTAAAAGCTTTACTTGGTTTTGTGTTTCTGCACCAGAAGGAAGAAAAATGCTAATTTTAATTTATTTCTGTGTTATATAATGGCTTATGTTAGGATAGGTAGCTCTATAATGAAAAATATATCTGTATATCTGCATGAAGTCAGCATGGAAATGCTTCAAAACTCCTGTATGTGTTATACCACTCTACAAGCCCAAGTCCACTGTTGTCCTGAACTTCATTTGTCTCACTGCAAAGCAGATGCAAAGTCTAATTTGTTTTTGCTCTAGATAGTTGAAATTAAAGCAAAGGTACCAGTGAAAATGACAGTACAGACAGCTGGCTGTGGCTCCTGTTCCTAGCTGGTACTTCCCTTCTGCTTACGTCCCCTTGCAAACTGACAAAAGATATATCCCTGCAAATCATTTTGTAGCCCACACATGTGTTTAATTAGTCTCCAGCCCACATGAGGAACTGCAAGGAGAAAGATAATTATGCAGGCTTCATGCTGTTTTGAGCTCTTGTGCTTTGCATTTTCTTTTCCAGCATTCAATTAGAAGTTAAGCAGTTTTTGAGGCTATCCAAGTAGACAGCTATTGATTCTTCATTCTGTAGAAGAAGCCCTTCTTATAGTTTGTCAATTTGTGAAGTTGCTGGCTGGGAGAGAAACTGGGTAGCACAACACATCCTTGGGGAAATAGCACAATGAATGCAAGGTGTGTGCTGCAAGATCACCTCACACTTAAGACCAAAATATCTGATGATTTAAAAGTGCTTTCCAGTTTAAAAGTTTTCAAAAATTAGAAAAGAGTAATTTTAATTGCTCACTAAGAGGACATTCTGGGATGCCTGGAGAAGTTTTGAAATGACCTGACTTTTGTTAGAGGATCACTGTCTCTCCTTTAGCTGTGGACAACATGCTGGTGCTTAGTGCCAGGGTTTATCACTGCCACAGGGGGACAAATAGATGTGGCAACACCTGAGAAGACAGGAAGGGAAGGAATTGTAAGTGTTCAATTTTTCAGTATTAACAGGTTGCCTCAACAATTCTTGGTCTGTGGAAATTTACCCTCCTTTGCCAGGAGAAAAAAGTTTTCCTAAGGTCCTAATACAAAGACCATTGACACCCATAGGATATTTTCCTTGATTTTAACAGATCTGGAATCTTCCCTCTAATACAGGATCAGACAATGCACTGTTAGAGGAATTTACATAGTTGGAGTATAAATTCCCTGTTCAGAAGTAAAGATCTTTATGTGGTGATGGCTAAGGAGTAAAAAGGATCTGACAAAGATTATGAATATCCACATTAAGGGCTCTTCTTATCACTGATATAATTACAGAAAAGCAGGGAACTTTTCTGGGCAAAGCTGGCAGTCCTCACACAGGCTTTCAGCATTGATAATGGCACGTGGCTCAATGGTGACCAAGCCAAATGGCCCCTTCTGTGAGGGTCAGAGAGAGATACCTCCTGTCCTACCAAGTTTTCACATCTGATCCATTTCACGTTGCAGCAGATGGGTGTGAGTCTTGGAATTGAAACCAACTGAGCTTGAGCCTTGTCTTTTCTCCTGGACAACTCTAAGGGGGATGTGCAAAGCAGTGACTATGGTCAGGGAAGCAGGGAGGCTGCTATGGAGGCTGCTGTGCCTTCAGGAGGCTCCTCTCAGCCTCCTGTATTGGGTATGAGCTGCTTATAACATCAGCATTTTAGAGCTACAATAGCACAGCTCACTCAGCCCTAATTAGCTGTGACCAGTGAAAGCATCAAGCTGACACGGTGCAGTGAGAGAAAGATCACTGAATCCATGCCTGGGAGGAAGGTGCTGTCCAAATACTGTAGCTGGAGATGTGTCTCTCTTTAATTAGCAGATTTATGGTCTGGTGGGTGCATGATGAATTGAGACAGTATGGTTAACAGTGGTGAACAAAGCTGTATCCTAACAACCAGTTCCTCTATAAAATTATATTGGCAATGAAATGCCATCATGCTTAGTAACTCCAAAGTGGACTAAAACTGCAGAACTGAGATCTAAATTTACATACATGTTCAAGAATAAACACTCAGACATTGAGGCTTTGGCTGACTTCACAAAGTCCATCCATGTGCCTGGAACCAGAGCTGGTTTCCAGCTCCCAGTGTCAGTGCACTCTGGATTTTCACAGTGAGGCTTTTGGTCTGTGTGTCCCCAGATAAAGGAACAAATTTCATCAACACTGAGAATCATTGCTACTTGTTAATATTAATTTACAATAATGGGAGTGATAATCAAAAGCTAATTAAGCACTGTGTTCTGTGTAAGGATGGAACAGGCAAAGTGTTTAAAGTGTTTAATGGTCACAAGACTTCATACAAGGACTGAACTCTTCACCTGGTCTTACTGGGAATAGCTCCAGTTGGCTGGAGGGCACTCACCTTCACCTCACAGGTGAGTGAGAGTATGGACAGGGTTGGAGATGCTGGCAGATTTAGTCCATCCTCCTCTGAGCCATCCTCCTCTGAGCCAAATTTCCTTCAGGTAGTATCATGGTGGATTCTGGAAATTGAAGCAAGTGAGATGTCAAACCTGAAAATGTTCAGTTAGACAGCTTAGAGTCAAACAGAAAACCAATCCTCTGTTGTGCCTCTTGCTGTAGAGGCAAAATCTATAGGTCAATTTTTTCTGTGACATAATTTAGTGTGTGAAGTTTGGAGGTTATTCCTGCATTCCTCCTGTTTTTAAAATTGCTGTTCTTCAAGCACGGTTTGGGAGGAATCATAGTATTTATGAATTGGGTCAGCTGATATAGTTAGGGAAAAAATGGACTGGTGTTTGCTCCTACACATCTTCCTTCAGATATTGGGATTTGGGCTGGACATCACAATTACACCCATCTCACCAGCCATTCTCAGCATGAGAAAACAGGCTGGGGGAATGGGTTATGTTTTAGCACTTTCATTAGAGTTGCTATTTAGCACAAATTATCCTATGTAATCTAATTACCAAAATTTCTGCTGTTTTGTTTGCAGGAAGTAAGGTAACCCATGGGATAGTATACAGATGAAGAAATAGGTTCTCTGCACCATCTTAATAGTTTTATAATTGAGATTCATGCACCAATGAGGAGAAAACAGACTTAGCCATGGATTTACGAAGTATGGCAAATCTCATTTGAAAAAGGAAGGATCAAGGAAGCATTGCTGACATAACTTTACCTCCTCTAGCCTTAGATTTTCTGGGCAATATCATAGTGCAGCTATTGCTATTTTTATATGCTTTGTGGAAACCAGTGTGCCCTGAGGCTGGTGAGTAGAAAATAACAAGTAACTTCCAAAAGACGGACCATTTTATGTGTGATGATGAGAGCCTGTGAACTATGAACTTTATGGGTTCAGATTATTAAATTCAGTCCAGTTCCATTTTAAGTTGATAGGAAAACCTCACGTGACTTCACTGAGGGTTGGGCCAACAGATTGCTGTTTGCTTTTAGCAGCAAGTAAAATCGTGGGGTGATGTCTGCATGTGCACACAATGATTTTTAAATTGCTCCTTCTGCAGTCGACATCTCTCGCTAGGTTCAGCGGGTGCTTGTTAGAGACAGAGCCTGGGGTTGGGAAAATGGACCATGAAGGTGATTATTTCTTTCTGAATTATTCATTGGAGAATCTTCAGCTTGAAAATGAGATAAATGTATCTGACACATGACCTGACCGCATGCCAGCCTGAGTAATTGCCGGCTCACTGTGAAATCACCCGGCATGGGCTTAAGGAGGGTGAAGACTTGGCAAGATGCTCTGCCTTGCCAACTGAAGTGCAAAGGAAAGGCCATCCAGGCTCAGAAGTGCTCCAGCTGATGGCTCACCAGGGGTCTGACATCATGTGAAGTCTCCCAGCACAGCTGAAGACACACAGGTACTTTGCATTGTGCCATACAGCCATGCTCCCTCCTGAACAAGAGAGAGGGAGAAGGAATTGGGGTCTGGACACATAGGTACTCCTTCAAAAATTCTGGCTCACTCAGAACCCCAGCTTCATGTGTAAAGATGCTTTTGTCCACAAGGTTGGCTTGATTTTGATTTTTCAGGGGGGTTTTTTTTTTTTTTTTTTTTCAAACAAGAGATCTTGCCTTCTGCAAGACTGGGAATTGCAACTGTAGGCACTTGTCTTATGTTCCTTAGTAGTTTGTAGTCCTTAGCTTGTAAAGGTTTAATGTTGGCTGTGTTTTAAATAAAACTTAATGAAAAATGTGAAGGGAAAATTTCACATCTGTGATGGAAATGTCAAAAGGGATATGGATGGGTTACTCCACACATTTTGCTTTTCTTTGCATGCTTTGTTTTGGATTCCTCACTGCCAGAAGAATGGACTATAAGGAGCTACACTTTGATGTGGGGTTTGAACTGGGGAAGGGCAATACACAGGGGGTTAACCACACCTTACCCAGCTGACACTGAACAGTCACTTCTGAACAGAACCAATTCTTGAATCATCAACCCCACAAAGCTGTCCTAGGGTGACTTTTTGATGCTTGTATCCCCAATGGTCTGCTGTGTTTATGCTGGATATTAAGTTCTGCTCCTTTAAGAACCTTCTGAGAGCAAAGAGGACGAAAAAGAAGTGTGGGATTTGTTATCAGAAACTGCACATGCTCCTACATCCTTCTCACAGACAGTGTGGTCTGCAGTGGATTGCAGGATTGCAGGAGAGAGCTCTCCTTTGCTTTTAGCTAGTTTTCTGGCTAGCTGAGGCAGAGAAGTTCCTGGGACTTTGTTTTGATTTTTTTCTTGGAGCTGTTTGAACCTGCTCTGGACTGAGGGTCCAGAACACTGGGAGCTCACCAGGCCTGAGGGACTGATACCAGACTGAGTGAGCAGAGCTGCACCTCACGACGGGACATCCTGAGTTTGTCATCTCTTCAGAACAAAAGGTTTTGTTGTTTAATATTCATTTTTGTGCTGGTGAATGCTTTGCCTGTTAAATAAACAGGTTTTTTCCACTTTTCTCCATGGAAATCTTTTCCCGAACCAGCTGTGGGAGGGGCCACTTGAATCTGCTTTCTAGAGGGACCCCATTTGCAGGTTTCTTCCCAAGTTTGCCCTAAACCAGGACAAAAGCCCAGCAAGGTGAGCTGAGGTGCTTGTGTGGAGGAAAAGATGGTCATGCTGCCCTGTGAAGATACGCACATTATGTCCCAGTAAAGTTTGAATATGTGTTCAGAAGTTTAAAGGTGAATGTGCATGAGGAAATTCTGAATTTTCTCTTCTGAACTCAGCTGTATATTTTGAAGGGTCAGAAATGCCTTTACAGGGAGATATTTGTTTTAAAGCCAGGTTAATTGAAGTGGATAAATTCTGTATTCCTTACATGGCTATATCATCTTAACTTCCAAGGGAGTAAGCTGCTATTAAAAGTAAGGTTACATTTCTCTCTGTGCCTGACCAGTGGAGAGGAATCAGCAGCCATCAGCCTGCCTTGTAAATGCCTGTTTTGGACAGCTCACAGCCTCGGGAGGGGAGGATAGAAATCAACACAGAGCAAGGAGCTGCCTCCTCTGGTCAAAACAGCCCTGGAAAGAGTTTATCTGAAAGGACATCCTGCCTGGGGCCTTGGGTCCCTCAGCCCTGGTTTCAGGAGATGGACTGGAGACCAGCAGGGCCCAGATGCAGCAAGTCTCTCTTGGACATGAGCACTGCAATTGCCATTTTCAGAAAGAGGACAAGTTGGCAGAGCCAATTTTAAGGATTTGGAGTCAGTGAAAGCCTCTTGGGTTCAGGTTCCTGTGTCCCTGTAGGCCTCTTTAGATTCCCATCTTACGTCAAGGATTTGGCTCTAAGTTACTGCGAGCATATCTGAAGTATAACTGGGAGAAGAATTTATATTGAGATAAGCTTCCAGTGTGTGAGCTAGTCCACTTCAAACCACCTTGGGCATCTTCAAAAGCAACACAGGGTGCTCAAGATTTAGGTCTAGTTTGAGAAGCTGAATTACCACTGTTTGCTCACTCTGTTCTATACAGAAATCAGCAAATGGCTTGATAGCAAAAGTTATGGCTGTGCTAGAAGTAGTATGAAGGTAAAAGGAAGAACTTAAACATAGCATTTCCAGATTTCAATTTTGTGGCACTTCAATATTTAAACAAAATATTAAAACCCCCCCAAAGCAAAGCTTTGACATTTAGGTATAGGGTACCAATATTGTACTATTGCTTTCATCAGAGGCATGTGAAAATGAAAGCCATGAAATGCTTCATTCACATCACAAATGCCAATCAGCATTGGATACAGAAGGGTTTTGGTTTTTCTAAAAAAATATATTCAAAATGGTGCATTTTTATAGAATTGTTGCCCCTGAGTTCTATATTTCTGTTAATAATAACAAAGAAAAGAGATGGACATAAAGACAGTGCAGTCCTCATTGTATAGTAATCTAGAGAAATCAGTATACACTGCCACCCTCAGCTCAGCTAAGACAGATTAGAGGTGGACACTTTGAAATTACTTATATTTTCATATCCTGTAGGTGACAAAAATGACACTGCAATGAAGCCAAAGGAAATGCTAGAGGAACCTAAAATTCCATGCTTGGTCTCCATCAAGCCAAC
>JBBMKD010000002.1:3017885-3029110 GCA_037834095.1 Argya squamiceps
AAAAATGACACTGCAATGAAGCCAAAGGAAATGCTAGAGGAACCTAAAATTCCATGCTTGGTCTCCATCAAGCCAACAAGCTTTAAGCAGGTGAGGTAAGGCTTGGTAAAAAGCCCATTTTGCATCAGGTTCTCTGACCTCTTGGACCATTTTTTGGGTATAGTTTCCTGGATTTTTTTAAGAACAAGAATAAACAATTTGTTCCAGGCCTATCTCTGAAAACACAGGTTGAAGAAATAGCTGAAGGTTGTCAAAGCTGCTAAAAACAGAATGGTTGGTCAGAATAGGGAAAGCTAGAGCAAGAAAAGGAAAGAGTGAGCCCAAGCAAGGAAAGCATCAAAGAGCAGGCAAGGTTTTGGGGCAATAAGAAGGGAAAAACGTGAAGGAGACTGTGCTCTATCTTACTAAGATACAGATAAAAGACAGGATTGGGTATAAGGAGAAAATTTTGTTGAAGCACCCAATCATTTTGAATAATTTATGGTTTTGATAGATGTATTCCTTTATGTAAATTTTTAATCTGATTTTGACAGAGAAAACTTTGTCATGTCTGGTTTTAATGTGAGCATGTACATACATGACCTCTGTAAACCAAAAAAATGAGCAGGAAGCCACCTAAAATGACTCTGCCATGTGCTAATTATTAGCATGAGACTTAAGACTTCCAATGGGAAGATGCATCACCTGGGTAACAAGGAGTGAAGCCCTTGGAAGCATGGTAAAATAAGGAAAAGGAACAGTTTCTGCAAGCTTTTGTGTTGCTTGTGCTTTAACTCGTGTTTTCTGACACAGTGGTGTCTCAATTCTTGCCTCTCTTGCTAAGTACAGACTAGGAAAAAATACACACTTTGTTTTCTCTGATCTTTTGTGCTAAGAGTGGTGGCTTTTCCTTTTACAACAGCCACATGGAGTTAATTTTTTTTTCTTAGCTTGTAGTAGGAGTGTATTAGCTGCTTTCTGGTCACAGTTGCCTTGAAGAGAACATTAACTAAACTTAATTTCAAAGGGGAGAAGAACATATTAAGTGAAAAGCCTCTAATTATCAGGAATTGATGATCATTTGTCCCTATAAAGCTGTATAAATACTTGTGTTCATAAAACTGGAGTTTAGAGAGAACACTGCTCACTCTACCCACTTGTAAAATAAAAAGTTACTATGTGGCACCTCTTTTGTCCTTTAGCACTATTTATTCTATCTGTGATGCAGAAATGCTCCCAAATTTAGAACAGGCAGAGCCAACATAATCGGTCTGTGCAATGCTCCTGACAATTTTCAAGGGCAGCACCATCCAGAGATGTGGATCTTGCAGTTCTTGGCAAGAGCAGCATCAGTGTGGGTAGAATAACTCTTCTATTATACATTACAGTGTGCAGACTGGACTATCTACATCACCACTCCAGGTCTGCAGTGGGAAACGTGCACTCCTCAGAGCCGTGCCCTGGGCTCATGTCTTTGCTGTATTATTGACAAAATGCTTGACTGTTGACTCCCAAATTTTGCTCTAAGTGTAGTCAAAACTCTTCATACTTCTGTTTTCATTTGTATTGCTGGGTTTTGAGCAGGTTATTGTCTCTTTATCTCCTGTGAAAGAGCTGTGTGACACTGAAGCCAGAAATCAGACTGAATTTTGGAAATTGACTAAAGAAAGCAATCTTTTGTAATTGGTAATTAAGTAGTGTAACTCGTATTCCAGATAATGGTCATTGTGCTTCAATAAAATGCTTAGGAGAGCGACTATCAGCAGAACAGCTGATGTGTTGGAAAACAGATATTTTTGTTTTAATATGATCTCCACTCAAACCCTTTTTTGAGATTTAGTGTATCCTACATCTAGTCTATAGAAATACCTAGAAATGAAGCAGAGCCTTATATATTTAATGTTCTTCTTACAGAGTAGAGATGAAACAGATTTAATCACTTCAGCTTAACTCTGAATGCCAAACCTCTAGCATTTTAGTGTTACTTTTCCTCATTTAAAAAAAAAGGTAACTAAACAAGTAAACTAACACTCCCCCTACCCCCATAAAAAAAAAAAAAAATCATCTGGATTAGCTTTTTAAGGTTTAAATTATTTGAGAATCATATGAGCACCAACACAGGAGTAAGGAAAAAAGCAGGAGTGCCCAGCAGGAGGTAGAGTAGAAAGTTGATTGATTTAAGCTGTCATGGGATGAAATTTATTAAAAATCCTACTCTGTTTTTTTGAAGCACCCTATGCTGTTACATTTAAAGCTCAGCAAGGTTACTACAGCTTTGCAAATGTGACCTTTATAAGGATGACCTGGCATTACAGGTATTATTGCACTGTAGTTACACTGTGTTTGGCAATCCTGACATTTTTAGATGAAATTTCTGTTAAAGTAGCAGGGTCTCTCTTTTTGAGACTGTGTTTGTACTAATCAATTTCTTAAATATCCCTTCTCTATCAGAATTACCTTCTGCATGCAACATTACAGCAGGAAAAAAAAAAGTCCTGCTTTTCTAAAGTTGGGAAAGTGGTTGTGCTTCCACAGCATGGCAAATGTGCTGATGCTTCTCAAGAACAGACATTTCATTGGATCCAATATTTGTGTCCTTTGGAAACCTGTGTGCATGTCCCTTCCTCCCCTGTAGAGACTTCTATGGGAATTCTGTAAAAAAACCACATGCAAAACACAGGGATATATAATTTCCCGCTCCCTCTTACCTCCAATACTCTGTGCCTGTAATGTCTGCAGCTGACAAAACTTCCCTTGTAAGCTTTTTTTCCATTTCAGAGTCTGTGTTACAAGTATCCTCGATGTGATTCTTGGGATACCTCTTAGCCAAATTCTGCATGTTACTCTGTTGTTGTACAAGCAGCTGCCAGATGGCAATACAGAGAAAATACATTTAACGTCAGTCACCTCACTGGAAGCCAGATGGCACAGCAGAAGTTGGAACAAGATGTTTGCCAGCTCATTCTGGCTTCCAGCTGTGGTCCCGTGCTCCACCATGACCGTGTGGACAATGGCCTCTTGACTGTCATGGTGAAACTGCTGTTAGAGCATTCCTGGCCATGCTTTGTGTCCATTCAGAAAGCTGAATTGCTGACATTGACTCGTCCTTCCTCCCCAAAAGCTGCGCTGAAGAACAATGAGAAATGGGTGTGTGAAAGTCAGTGGGGCAGATAATTCTTTGTTGGCTGCTTGTCTGCTGTGATGAAGTGCATATACCGAACCTTTTGGATGTGTTCCTGCAGGGGAGGGAAAGTCACTGAAAATAGCTCACGTGGTTGTTCTGGTTTTTTAACTCAACTTGTCAAAATTGTAGTCAGTTAGATTGTTAAATTCAGCAGGGGAATATTATACTCTAAATGCAAGGAGTCTCTCAGGGGGTGGTATAAAGGGAAAAGTACCTGGCCCTTAGGGATTGGAAGCACAGGCAATGCTTCTGGAGCATTCCAATTTGTCCAGTTTTCATACATGATCTCTTTTAAATCCTCTGCCTTGTCTGGCCCATCTATCTGCCTGATAGATCTGCTGGAGGTACACGCCTCAGTCTTTGCTCTGAGAGAAAAGCAAACAGCCTGTCTAATGAAATGCTCAAGCTACAGCAGATGCTGCTTCCATGTCTTTCTCAGCAGAAGTTATGGGATACAGTAACAGCCCTGGTTGCTGCCATTTGGGAGATGATAATCATTTATAACCCAGACTGTTATGAGGCTATAAACCAGGGTGAATTGGGTGCTTGGAACTCAGCTTAGCAATAATCAAATACAAAGTACTTATGGCAGGTGGCTCTGAACGAGGTAGAGAGAAACTAGTTGGCTTGTTATGCCTTTTGAAGGAAAATGTCAGTACGATGAGGCCATTTATATAGTCAAAGTGGGATGACATAAAGAGTTCAGAAGTTGCCAACCAAACACTGTTTCCAAACAAAGCTTTAAATCTTTGGGAAATAACAATCTTTGACCAACAACAATCTTTGACCAACTGACTTTTATGTAAAAGTAATCAAATAAACTCTATGGGTCCCTTACAACACTGGCAAGTGTCCACGTATGACAGAATTGGTTATTTTTTTGCTTCAACTTTTTATTCATAGAAAGTGCACTGACTATATCTGACTTCTGAAAATGGGAGCCATAGGATGTCCTGAACTAGCTGGTGTCTGAATGGAGAATATAACTTTTAAAGAAGAACACCGTGGTTCTTAAAATCCTTCTGGATACTTGAAAATCAGTTGGATTTGCTAAAAAAATTTGCTATTTGCTTTTAGTTATGACTTATTTTCAGCTAATTCTCTGTACTATTGAGTATTATAGAATCCAAAATGGTTTAGGTTGGAAGAGACCTTAAAGCTCATCCAATCCCACCCCTTCCCTGGGCAGGGACACTTTTCACTATCCCAGGTTGTTCCAAGCCCTATCCAGCCTGGCCCTGGTCACTGCCAGGGATGGGGCAGCTTCTCTGGGCAACCTGTGCCAGGGCCTCAGCACCCTCACAGGGAACAATTTCTTCCTAATATCTAACCTAGATCTACTCTCTTCATATGATTCTATCTTTGCATAGCCTTTCTTACCAAATCTATTACCCATTGACATTGATCTTCAACAATTCCTTAAATAAACCAAGAAGACTGAGATCCTTCTGTCCATCATTATTAATTGTTTTCTAATCATAATCTTCTCCAAAGCACCTTTCTGTGCCCTTTTAAAGATTCCATCACTCTTCTTCAGTTGTGGATACCATTCATCTCCATGTTTTAGTGAGACAGAGAAGTCCTGTGAATAATTTGTGGGGAGAAGTTAGGCCTGCTGAGAGAGAACTCAGAGAAGAGTATTGCTGAGCATTTTGTTTATTCTTTATGTAAAGGCTAACAGCAAACGTTGCTGAGAGAATTGAGTGTTATTAACTTAGATTAATTAATCAGCTGTGCTTGCCTGTATGACATAAAGTTACACTTACTTTGTGATTTGTGGAGGAATTGGAAACTTCCCCAAGACAATGATGCCTACAGTTGCACCCATCCTACCTTTTGTAGCATTATCATCTTTTCAACCTGCAGTTTAGGAGTACTGACTGGTGAACGTTGTGCTTCATGATGCCACTTTCGCTTATTCTTTTTTTGAGATGCCCTGCTGGAGTTCAGGATGGATCTGCTGGGTTTGACAAGATGAAAGAACATTGTTGTGGTCACATCAGTTTAATCTGAAAGAGGGAAACCCCAACCATCCAAGATGAAGAAAGGTATGTCAGCATTTGCCCTCTACCTCTTGAAACCAGCTGAGTTCAAGCTCAGACATGTAGTAAACTCAACAACAGTGTTTGACAGAATTTGAGGGAATTCAGTAGTTTTTGTCATCTTTGAAGTGTTGTGACAATCTTCTGCCCAAACACTGTTCTTTTATTACAATTTGGAGACTTGGACAGTGCCAAAGTACTTGTCATTTCTCAAGACTGTGTCTGCCATGGGAGAGGAATGGCAATCCTGTGTGACAATCTCTGCATAGTGCCAAAACAGTGGTTTCACAAGCAGCAGGTTCTCTTGCAGGATTGTATCTTTTCAGGCTAATTATAATACTGAATTATATAATTCAGTTTCCTCCACTTAAATCTTCTCTGACCTTCAGGCTGTATTTTTTGGTTTGTTTTGTTGACTCTGCAAACAAACCTGGTGCCTCTCATTTCAACCCAAGCATTAGCAATTTCTTGATTACTTTTTTTCCTCCCTAGATACTTTGGGCATTTATTTCTGTTACATTAATTCAAGCACGGATTCTGAGCTCCTGTTGCACGTAAAACCCCTTAACTCAATGGAATTTTAGGACTGGTACCTCTAAGAATACCTTAAAATAAGAAAAAGCAACACATTTTTTTCTGTCGAATCTTGCAACTTTATGTCAAACTCCTAGGAGCCATGATATGTGTTCTCCACAAATATATGTTGCTCTCCCAAACTTTTTCTTGGGAAAACTGCTGCTTTTAAACGTTAATATAGAATCACAGGAGAGTTTGGGTTCTGAAGAGATTTAAGCAATCAGCCCCACATGACTTAGCTCAGCTTCCAGCTACAAAAATGTTCCATCTACAAAAGAAATTCGTCCCTTTTTAGGAGTTTGAAGCCGTTTTCCCCCTCATTTTTTGCTGTTTTCCCCTCCACTTCAGCAAGGTGTGTGTTCAGCGGAGGGGCCGCAGGTGCCCGCCCTGAGGGGACGCCCTGGAACCCTCCGGGGACTCCTCACCCTTTACACCCCGCTCCTCACAGCGCCGCTCCCGAACGCGCGAGGAGCTTCGCCTGGAGTTACAAACGCTGAATTACATTAAACTGAATTGAATGAAGCTAAATTAATTTAAATTAAATTAAAGCCGAGCCTCTCTCCGCCGCGGCGCGGGCGCCTCTCCTCGCGAGAGGTCGCCCCCGGCAACGCCGCGGCCATGGCGGAGGAGACGGCGGCCTCTGAGGCGGCGTTCAGCCTGCAAAGTATCCTTCTTCCTCCCCAGTCTTTTCCCCTCCATCCTCATCCTCCTGCTCCTCTGGGGGTGCCGCTTCCCCGCCTCAGGGGTCCGTCTCCTCAGCGCTCCTCCCACCTCAGCCGGGGCGGTCCCGGCACCTGCTGGAGGGGGTGTCGGGTGGGGTGAGGGCAGCCTTGAGAGTATGGGGTGAATTGTTAAAATTTCCCCCGGCTTGTTGTTTTTTTTTTGTGGGTTGTTGATCTTGGAGACTGAAAAGCGGCTGAAGCCTGTCCGGGGAAGGGGCTGGAGCACCGGGAGCGGCTGAGGGAGCGGGGAAAGGGGCTGGAGAAAAGGAGGCTCGAGGGGAACTCCTGGCTCCGCACAACTCCCTGACAGGAGGGGCAGTGACGGGGGGTCGGGCTCTGCTCCCAGGGAACAAGGGGTGGGACAAGAAGAAATGGCCTCAATCCGTGCCAGGGGAGGTTTAGATACCAGGAAAAATTTCTTCCTTCCAGGCATTGGAACGGGTTGCCCAGGGAAGCGGTATCCACACCATCCCTGGAAGTGTTAAAAAGCTCTATGCGGATATGGCACTTGAGGCCATGGTTTAGCGGTGAACATGGGCGTGGTGCTATGTTAACGGTTTGGTCTTAGAGGTCTTTTTCAACTTAAGCAATTCTATAAATTCCTGGAGTTTTGGTCCTGCAGAGGCAGTGGGGTCTTGCTCACTGTCTGGTGGTGTTTGCTTTCCTGGCTGAAGGATCGGGGTTCCTGAATAACCCTGGGAAAAGGGGAGAATTGAACCCTCCAGTGCTGGTGGGCAGCCTGAGCAGGAGTTAAAATCCCGGCATGAAAGGCTCTTGTCACCTCTCCTGTGTTAGCTGTTGAGCAGTAAATGCGAAATACCTACGGAGGAGGGACAAGATTTGTTATTCAGACTCCCAATGTGCTGCTGGAAAAGGTGCTCCTTTAATTTCCCACCGTGGAATAACTGCTGGGATAGTCATGGGTTTTGTTTTGTACTGAGTATGGGGGCTGTGATACATAACCTCAAAATAACTTTGCTGCAGCTTTTAGAGCAAAAAAAGCCACCCAATTCTTTCTACATTTTAGTTGTAGAAAATTATATTGGAAATTTATGTCTTTTAAATGTGTAAGTTTTTGGTCATGTGACCCCAAATCTGCTTTTGTCACCAGGCCAGATGAGCTGCACCTGTTCTCTTTTCTACCTGTGAGCTGCAAATCAAGAACCTCTAATGCTTTTAGAGGCTAAACAGTCATGCTTTAGTATATTGTTTATATTCAGTATTTAGATCCTACCATACCTCAGTTTTTCCTGCCTTGCTAGAATTAAATTGTAAGCCAATATAAAGCCAATTTTAAAAAGTGGAAGGGTGTCCATTTACAGCTTGTGCCTCAATTTCTGCCTTAGTGAATCTGCACAGCTGTTTTCAGTGTGGTGTGCTTAAAAAAGCACTGCCTCATCAGATTTAACGCTGTGGAGAAATACAGTAGTTTTTAAAATTAATTTCTCTGTTTTATAGTGCACCTAGCTATGATTTTTGGAAGAAAAACAAAAATAAGAAGGAGAAAACCCACAAGATTTTAAAGGAATATTTTAGTCTGGGCAAATTGTTTGAAATGACACATTAGTTTAGACCATAGTGGATCGCAAAGACAGTCAGGTCAATAGAAAATTGAGGAAAAAATCCCCAGTGTTTGAAAGTTTATTACTTATCAGGGGGGTTATGGTGTTCAGCTGTTAGCTTTCCAGATGGATACAATTTATCTGAGTTTTTCTAGTGCTGTGATGCTGTAGTCTTGAATGCAGATGATACTTTTTCCTATGGTTTGTACTTTTACATATATACTGTACTGTGAAAACTGGCAAAAGGCCTGTTTTTAGGAGAATAATTCAGATTTGGGCAACTTGGTGCAAAGCTGGAAAATCATGTTGTTGTGTTTTTTTTTTTTTTTTTTTTTTTTTTTTTTTTTTTTTTTTTTTTTCTGTGTGTCTGAAGTACTGAATTGCCAGCTTTTCTTTTCTTTGGAAGTTAATTTCTGGTTTATTTACATGGGTCACTTGCAGGCTAACTGATTTACTAGGGAAACTGTCAACAGCATCTGCTAAAAACATTTCATTATTCTTTCATGGGCTGTGAAGCTAGTGGATGAAAAGATGTTTATTTGGCTTTTATTTTAGACTATTTGTGGTTATGTTTAATCAAAAGTTTGACTCTAAAGCGTTTCAAGGAACTGTAGATAATTTCTAAATTAATTTTTGAGTTGTGAAAGTTACTTATCTTTTTATTCTAACTGTCTTGTGATTACTGAGGCATTTGCATCAGCTCTTTTAAGTGGCCCTGTGGTATTCAGGGTTTGACCTCAGGTGTTCCTGTTTGAACTCACACATCTGAGTTTGCTAAAAACTGGTATTTTCTGAGAGCATAAGAAACTAGTTCTGCTTAGAAGGCTGTGGAAATCTTAGTGCAAAAAGACCCCTCTAATAACTGATGATTGCCTGAGAGCAGAATTGAGCTGCTGTTTTATTTTGGAATAGTGCTTGGCTTCTGGGATCTGATGGCTCAATTTTTGGTGGTGTTCAAACAGTAAAAACTTAAACCTAAATTCTGTCTCTGTGCACAGAACGGGGTTGAGGCTGAAGAAGACATTGAAATTTGAAAGTCTTCTGTTGGCAAGAGCAAAGGTGGAGGTGATGATAGTAGATTTAGAGATGGTTATTTTAAGATATTTTCTTCCAAGTTGGAACTCACATGCACCAGCTGTTTCAGACTTAACTAAACCTGCAGACATTACCATAACAGAGGACCCTAAATATGATTATCAGTATGATGAGGTAACTTAACTAAATTGATAATCTTCTGATTTATTTTGGTAGAGTGTTCATGTTTCATTCTTTTCACTTCATCAGTCACATAGACATCCTGGGAGAAATTACACAGATCTCCTTTTATAAAGTGATGATAGAGGGCATATCTGTTTTTCAAGAGAAGATTCAATGTTAGTTAATTGTTGTGTATTACCTTTATTTAAACACTAAATATTTTTTAAAGGTATAAGAATTTCTATTTATATAAAACATTTAAAGCATTTAGATAACAATTTAAAGCATTTAGATAAAACATATTTAAATATTTCAGCTTATTTATTAAAAATATTTCACTAATAAGATTTTTATTTAGATATGACAACATGGTATTTTAACAAGGAGGGGATTATTTTCAGCAGTTGTAATGGGAGTGGGAGCAGTTGTATTGTGAAAGAAAGATGTATAAAATGTGTTCGTACCAACTTCACTTAATTTCATTTAGGTTTCAGTGGATGATGAGTCCAGTCTTCAGGAAGATGATGAGGATCTGTCCAAAGCTTTGCAGACTGTTCAAGAGCAGACTGAAGATGCCCAGATTTTAGTAAGAGCTTCCTAAACATTCTGAGAGTCTCTAATTCAGTTGGCATTAGTGGCTTGAAATGTACACACGATAATTTATACTAATTCTGAAATATTTGTGTGGGAAAGATTGTCTCTTATTTTCTTACAAGCTTATAGAAGTAAACATATGCCACAGTGGAAAAGACAACTTATGTTTCCTGGGTTACATCTTCCTTGAATTTGTGTCCATTTTGTGTTCTGTAAACAACCTGATATTTCAAGTACATGTAGCAAACTTTTAGTTAGATTATTTAAAATACATTAATATTATTGCAATGCATCAATATTTTAGAGTTTACTCTTTATCTGAGCAGATTAAGTGAGAATGTGATCCCTGGCATAGGAGAGAAACTGCATCTGTTTAACACCCACCAAAGGTTGTACTTGAATACTTTGCTCAAAGAAATTGTTCATATATTGAAAATAAGGAATGTACTGTTACACTGTGTTGAATCAAAATATTAATGAAATTATCGATTATTCCACACCATTAGTTTCGACATTCCTTACATTGACAGTTTGATTTCAAAGCAGTTGTTTAATAGTTCAGAGTTACACAATGGGATTGTTGTATTGCATTTTTCAAAATAGGATTTACCTGGATTTACTTGTTTTTAACAACCTAATGGAAAAGTGCTTCTCCCTGCTGTGTTTCCAATATCACCACTGTCTTGTGGCCTCATCAGAAGGCTGCAGTCATAGTCTCTGTTTTGCAAAAGTAAATGATTAATAGTGAAAAGATGAAATGAAGTGAATGATACTTAAAATGGAGGGAAAATGTGTGTTTTCTTCTGCACTTGTGCCTATCAGCAGATCAGTTTTGCACTTAAGATCAAACTCTGTGTGGAAACTGACAATAACAGACTTTTATATGTGTTAAAACTGAATATGCCTGAAAATGAAGGGAAAGATTGCAGAAGTGTTTGAGACGGCAAATGATCAATGCTGAGGAAGTAGTGGAAATTCTTCATGTTCCTTAGGGATAGCTGAAGTTATGATTGTTTTACTGCGTAAGTTGATGTTAAAATAGAAAGTGAAAAAAGGGAGGATATTTTTGGACCTATTGATCTTTTGACAGTGCTGTATTTAAATAATCTTTTACCTCTTCATTGATTTGTTGAACTTGGAGTGGTAGGAAACAGTGTGCTAATGTCCATCCCAGTTAATCAAACTGAAGAAACTGTTACCTTTCCTTAAACCACCAGGAGATAATTTGTACTTAAACTCAAATTCTCTTTGATTTTTAAGCTTATGCCAAGAAGTTGTCTGCCTTCTTCCTGCTTGATTTGTTATTTGGAGGCTTTGTTTTTTCCATAATTTTGAAACTGAAGTAATGTTTTCAGCCTTTGGACAGAAA
>JBBMKD010000002.1:3029210-3075611 GCA_037834095.1 Argya squamiceps
CTTGATTTGTTATTTGGAGGCTTTGTTTTTTCCATAATTTTGAAACTGAAGTAATGTTTTCAGCCTTTGGACAGAAAGACATGAATAGAGAAACGTTCTGATACACTTTCTAGTTCCCTGATAGTTTTTATAATGATTTACTGTGTATTTTGTGAGGCTCACTGGCTTGATTGTTTGGTACTAATTCCCTGGAAAAACCAAGTGCTTCTGCTGACCCAAGCTGAGTAACATCATTTGCCCTTCAGCACATCTCTATCTCTTTTTTTCTTTTTCCTTTTTTTTTTTGAGACATTTTTAAGTAATATAAATTATTTTTCAACAAAGCAAAAAATATTCTGCATATAAAAGAAAATATCCAGCTGATAGGGACTGCAGGAAAGGGATGCAAAACTTCTGGAAAGCCACACAGAGGTGAAAGCTGGCTGAAAAACTTTCTTCAGTAGTTACAGGTGTCAGACTTTCCTTCCAAGTTTTTTGTCCTCTTAATATCTACAGTGATAATGAGAAGTTACATTGACATTCATTAATGTTGCAATTTATATGTGCTTGATTTTCAGTTTGTTTGAACATGTTAAAATCCCTGAATTCCCTTTTTATATTCTTCTTAAATTTAGTAAGTTTTTTGACAACATCTTACCTTGTTTTCCAGAGAAATTACTAATTTATTTGAGGTTCATATTTCTTCAGTGGACAGAAATTCTTAGAAGTGCTGTGGAAGTTCCTGAAGTTGAGCTCTTAGAAATTAATTTATTTTACTGGCCATATTTACAATCTTTACACCCACAATTTTTTGAATATTTTAATTAACACAAATCCTTAATGAAGCAAATATTTAAATTATTTTAACTCCATGGTCAGACTCTTTTAATAAAATGGTTTTGTCCATACAGCTGCTATGGGATGTCTGTTTGCATCATGTTAATTGATTGTATTTTTCTCATTTCCAAACAAGCAAATATATATGACAAGATTCTTGTTTTGCTATTTTGCTGGTAGTCAGCCATGGTTACAATGAAACTGAAGGAAATGGTTGGCCTCATATCACTCCCAAACTCTGGGAAAGAGCTGGGAATTCAGTTCTGGCTTCCCAAGGCCCTGGTGCAATTCTGTGCCTGTTACACTGAGTTCATTTCTCCCTGTATTGTTCCCTGCTCCAGCTTTAGGTCCTGAAATGATGCTCAGTGCTGGTATCCCACTAATAAATTCTCTTCTGCGCAGATGAAATGAATTCCTATCAAATTTCCATTTATTAAAGGAATCAAGCTGTGTCATTTCTTCCAAAGCCTGGCTTTATGGATGTGTTTGGAAAACTACAAGCAGCAATATTAGGATTTGCCTCACTTGGGGTAAAGAAAGAAGCAAGCCAAGGGATGCAGCTGCATGTCTGCCTGTGTCCTCTTTGGTTCTTGTGTTACCACAATTAGAAAATAGACCTGCCTGGTGTACTGGAGCTCTGGTTATGAAAATATGCTAAATATTACATTGCATTTGGCACATTGTATTAGTCATAGGGCAGTGTTACATGGCCTCTATCAGGCATGTGCAGTCCTTTCTGGTTATACTGGGTAGGTTGGTTGGATTGAAGACAACATTTTCTGTATTATACAAAGTGGCCAAGAGATTTTTCCAGTGCTTTTATTTTATTGAGAGAAGTGCCTTTATCTCCAGGTAATTTATGCACTCGTGGTGAGAGAGCTGCCACTTAAGGGCATGAAAAAGCCATAAATGAATGGAGTTATCAGAAATCCCTGGCCTTAGGATTCTTTTATAAATGGGTGGAGGAAATGATTTGCAGTCAGGGCCTTTAGCATGGCTTGATAAATCTCTCAGTGGGGTTTTTTTTTCAGTTTTGTGGTATTTTTTACAATCTCTTCCCAAGATGCATGTGCAGTGCAGCAGCTTGTCAGGCGTTGTCGAGCAGGTCCCTTGTGGCCTGTGCCCACGTGGAGTTCCCAAAAGCCAAGACCCTCATATCTGGTATGTCAAGTCACTGCAATCCATTTGATTTCTGAATGAAATCAGGCCACTTCTTTGGCTGCCAAGTTGTGGCAGTCTCTCTCATCTCATTGTCTTTTTGTGGGGGAGCAGTCTCAGACTGGGTCATATTTTCCTTTTTCCCCATACTTCCTTGCATGTTGAATTCTCTCTGGGAGATCAAACACTTAAGCTGTGTGCTGAGTGGGCTGAATGGGGTTGGGTGAAGGGAAGAGATTTGCATTGCATCAGAAAGCTGTGAAAGGGTTTTTTTTATTATTTTTCTCTGTAGTAGGACTGCTCTGTTCTGTGTTGACTGTGCTTTTGGCAATGTGCTTGCCCCACGAGCTGCCCTTCTCTGCAGAGCTGTCTGTCTGGATGTGCTGGGAGCTGCAAAGGAGCCCTGGTGCACCATCTGCCTGCTGCTAACACTTGTAGCAGGGCTGTCTGGCAGCTTCCTTCAGGGCATGTTAAGAGGAAAGGGACCCTCGATCTTTGTGAGAATTATTCCTAAGGGATCAGGTGATGGAGATGAGGTTCTGCCTGTCCCTCCATTGCATGCACCATCACAAAAAGCATACAAGCCATTCTGCTGGCACCTTGGACTCCTACTTCATGACATAAGGACTGATTTTTACTCTGGTCAGTGACAAAACCTCATCCATCAGTTTTAATACTTTCAAGGCTCTACCAGATGATGTCAAGTTTGGAATACCTGCTAAAATAAGGAGAGGTTTGAGTTATTTCTTCATAACCTTTCACAAACCTTGCCATTAGAAGGATCACTGGTTACACCTCCGTTCTGTAAAGACAAGGGGAACATTCAGCTGTACTCAGTAGATCTGTGACTTTAGATGACTTCAGCAACAGAAAGTGTGATCATGACATTTCTCTTGTTAACTGTTTAATTTCAGGCTTTTCAGTCAGTTCTGACTTCTGGGCAATCGATATCAGAAATACCTCAAGCAGCGGATGACTACTTCTGCAATTTCCTGGTCAGATTGGGAATGTCTAGAACCCTTAACTGCTTCCAGACTGAATGGTAAAATAATTTAAGTGGCCGTGTTTCTTTGGGGAATTAGATGGTCAGGATTCAAATATTTTTGATATTTCAGGATATTTTTTCAGAAAACTCTCCTGAGTACAAGGCATTCTTAAATATGTAGTGTTTTAACAAACAAATGTATTCCTGGTGAAAATGAGGAACCCTTGTTTAAGTGGAATAATCAGAATATTTATTAAGTAGTAGTTTTTGGTACAGCAGTTAACAAATATGAATGTTTTTTATTTTTTAAGATTTAGTTTATACAGTAATCAGAAGAACAGTAAACTCTTGAGCTGTTACTATCTTCTTTTTCCAGACTTTTGTAAATTGCAGGGATTTTGTCCATACTTTAGGCAGAAGTTTAAAGGTGCAACTTTGTTTAAATACACCCTTCATACATCCTGCAGGATGTATACTTCTTTTACTGTTGATTAAAAATTCCATGTTAGGAGTGCTGCAAAGCTTTGGAGGAGAGCTGAGTTGCCTTGGAGCAAAAGATGACACTTGACATAAAGTTCTGTGGAAATACACAAAGTTACAGACTTGCTTTGAATCAGCAGGCTGTGTTGGAGAAATTCTGAAAAGTGGAAACACCTTTGATTAACCTTGTTCTCAGTTTCAAACATGAGAAGTTCAGAGGGTTTTTTTTAGTAAAAGTCCCTTGAAATCGTGTAATTTGAAAATTAGAAAAAGAAACATTTTTTCATACAAAAGCATTGAAGCTTAAATTTTCTTAGAAATATTCTCAGGTGTGGAATCTGCTGTCATTTGCAAGGCTCTGGTCTTACTCATCATTCAGGTGTTGCCTTTGGAATTAATAATAATCTGCTTTTTGGTGGCGTAACTATGGACTTCAATGATTCCTTGAAAGAAGGAGCACTATATTCTGTATTCTTTCTCAACAAAAGAACTGATATGAATAGCATTAAGTTTGAATCTAATAGTTTTTATGCTAAAAGATAATTAATACTAGACAGATATAAATAGTGACCTTTTTATGAAGCTACAGCTTTCTTTGAAGCACTTAAAGTCTGAATTCATATCAATAGCAAAATTCAAATTGCCTTTTAACAGAAAGTGCAGGATTTAACAGGCCCTATCTTGTAAATTCTTAGCTGTACATATATTTTTCCTCTATAAGTAATACTTTTAATTTCAGTCACTTTACAAGTGAGCTCACTGTGTCGGTATCTAATCTTCCTGTACAGAGACTTCCTGCATTAATACCTTATTTCCAAATGTTTCATGTTGGTTTGAAATGGATAATTTACAATATTAATGAGAGTGAGAGCAGATTAGTGTACTCGGGTTCCTCATTATGTATTGGGATGACACTCTTGCTCTCATGCTGTGGTGATCAAGTACTAATGGAATATAAAATGAGCAATCAATTAACGTAGAGAAAATTTATCAAAAGGCTGCCTTTGAAATTATTGTCTGTCTGGGATCTAAAGGTCACTTAAATTGGACCAAATTATCTGTGTTTATTTTGGAGTTTGGGGAAACACTGTTACTCTATCCAGCTGTATAAAATGCCATGATTTGATTAAGGTTTATTTTATACCAAAACTCCTACTTTTCAATGAAGTCATGAATAATTTTATAACAGTTGTAGTGATTTTTTTTTCTTTAATTATGTAAGCTGTTTTGCACATAAACTTTTTATTCCCATTATACTTTAAGGAACTTTACAGTTAAATTATTTTTTTAATATCTAATTTTCCATAAATTTTCCATTCATTTTTTGTTCAAAGCTTGATAGCACTTTTGTTGTTTATTGAAAATACTGGATTGACAGCTTTTAATATGAAAAGTGCAGAGGCTGATGAGCTGTGAATTCCTGCATCTGCCAGTCTCTCCCTCCTAATCCTGACAGCCCAGGTCATCCTGAGCTATCAGCTTATTGCAGAGCCTCTGTGCAACTTGATTCCTTTGAAATCCAGTTTCTAGGAGTTATAATGTAAAGTATATAGTAGTAATGTATTATTTTCAGTCAGGCTGCACTGAGCTTTGATGACAAAATCATAGTTAATCATCTGTTCCTTAGGTTTCCAGATTCTTGGTTAATTTTTAATAGTGATTTAAGAATTATAACTCAGTAGTTCTGAGAAGCTTAGTAAAATACCTGTGTGTGCATGGACCTAATTTAATTTCTATGTGCAGTGAAAGAAGTGAGAAGAGCAGCTATTTGGCAGTCAGCTCAGTGTGGGGGAGGTCTGTGAGATTTACAGGACCAGGGTGATGAAAGATAATGAGATTTCTCAGTGCTATTCATTGTGGGGTTTTCCATTTCTGTTACATGCACAAAAACACTCACTTTCAGTACTGTTCTTAGACAAGTGAATTTATTGGTATTAATTGTGTTTCATGAAAATTGGCTATTAGAATTTTTAGCTCTGCTGGAGTTGAGGTTCACCCATGTTTGATGAGTCTTCATGCAGATACTTGTTGATTTTCATGAAGTGAGGTTAGGGCATTCAGTGGAGAAATACTTCCAGCAAGTCAAGAAGTGCCTAGAATTGTGAATTTCTGCCATGGGGCTGTCCTTATTTGCAATATTTCTGATAGGAATTGTACCTGTGCATCAGTCACTGTTTGGAGGAAAGAAAAAAAACCCCTAAGCTTCTTTCTGAGTGCTAAAGCCTGTTCCTGCAGTAATTTACTTAAGCAAATGAAGTTATGATAGAATGAATTTTACTGTGGACATGATCAGATGAATTTTTCAAAAACCTTTCATCTACTGGTGTTGAATATGACAGCTTAATTCAGAGGGATGAGCATTCCAAGAAGTATCCTCAGAATGCAAGTATGTAGCTGACTGTGGGGAGTCGTTTGGACAGAGATACAAACATTCCCCTTTAGTCTTTTGGAGGATATTGAGTAAAGCTTGCTTTTTTTAGAAATTCTTTTTTGTTTCAGCAGCATGATGTTGATGAATGATATTGGTGCTTGCTGTCTGAAGATTTCAGATCTGCTGCTTATGTCCAGGAGATAGCATTCAGTGTGATTTTTATTTCTATTTACTTCTGTTCTTTTCATACTTCCTTATTGCTTGGAAACAAACAAACAAAAAACCACAGATACAATATATTTTTCACCTGAAAAGGCAAATAATGTTCATGTTGCTCCTTCTAGCCAGCTCCCACTCAGAACATCTTCCCAGCAGGGAAGGTGATTGTGGGGTTATGGTGTTTATCTGATTTAAGTTAGTTACAGCTCCCTGCAACCTCTGGTGAGCTGATGTCATGGCTGAGGTCTCACTCTCCTGTCTGCACTGTATTTTTAGGTTTTACTGACACATCACTGAAAGATGGATAGCCCTAAAATAAGGCACTGAATGAGTAAATGTTTTTGCTGGATCTGTAGGAATTCCTGGGGTGCTACCCAGCATTCCAGGCTGCTTCAGATACTTTTGCTTCTTAAAATCCAAGTCAGTCTGTGCAAGTATTTAGGTAAAGCAACCTTCAACCTTCTACATCACAGAATCAAGTGTTCTTAGGGGCTGGTAAAATAGATAAATATTGGTAAATGTAATTAAATAAGGAGAGGGAAAATAAGCAGGAAGGAATGAAGGAATTTCCCTAGGTGAACTCTGTATTGCATGTTAAAAATGGCTCATTCATCCTTATTATCTGAAGCTTGAGTCCTCAAAAAAACCAAAACAAAACAAAAAAACCCCACCCCAAACAAAAAAAACCTTGAGGTATTTGAGCATGTAACATAAAAAGACTGTGAGTGTATCCAAATGCTATTTGAACAAGAATATTTGTTTCTGCCTTTTATTTAAGCTGTTTAGAAGAAAGGAAGAAAGTAATTGTTTAATGTGAAGTACTGTGTTATGTGTTTTGGTTGTTATGAACAATACACATTTTAGAATGAAAGGCAGTAGAATAGAACAGTGTGGTGGGGCAGTGAATTCACTGCTGTGAATTCTTAATGATCATAGAAAGTAAGTGCTTTAAGATAGTAAATCTAAAAATGTGATTCTAGTTCAGGTAAATGGTAGCACAAGAAGGAAAATGTGAATGAAGTGAAGAAATGGAAACATGGAATAAAATAATTCAAATAAATCTGTTTCTTTTCTTCCAGGTATGAGCTCATTGAGAGAGGTGTGCTGGCAGCTGAGGATGCTGGGCTGGTTCCTGACGTGTACACCCGCAACCAGCAGCTGGAGACTGAGATTCTGAGCTTGAAGAGGGATCTGGAGAGCTGCAGACACTCTGTCACGTGTGTTATTTGGTTTTACTGAAACTTTTACATATGCTAGTGTTGCCAGATAAAGTAAACCCAAATACTTAGTGAAAAATAATAAATTCCTGTTTGTTATGCTGGCTACACAGACTTCCACTTCTAGGTGACATTTATAATTAAAGTTCAAGTTTTTCTGAGTTCTGTTAGAAATATAAATCTTAATTTCTTTTATTTGTATTTACTAACCTAAAAATATTTTTTAATATCCAGTAATCATAACAAATTACTACAGAGAATCATGAGAGCCTAATAGGTAGAACCAAAAAATAAATTGTTATGTGCATTTTGTATTCCAGCGCTATAAATTACAGCTACCACAAACCTTCAGTGTGGGGGGAAAAAAATTCACTATACATTTATTCTTCATTTTTTTAATTACAAAAAATCTATCACTCTGGGCCTGGTGGTAATGGTGCGTCAGTGTAAATTACCATCATTGATTATACTCGTGTGCACATTGTAGCAGTTTATTCTACAGGCCTGCAGTACTTCAGTCAGGAGAGTTAAGATCCTTAGCCTATCAAATGGAGAGATGTGGTAATGAACTCTGTGTCACATGGCCTTTTGTGGAGAATGGTGTTTGCACATGTGTGTGTTCATTGAGAATGTACTCTGAGGCCTAATGATGCACTCACTTCACATTTGCCAGCGTGTGGTTTCAAAACATGGAGCTGTAAAGTTAATCCCAGCTCTTTGATTTTTCTTGGGATTGCTCAAGTTGCTAGTTTTCATTTAGGTTGTTCCTTTCTATGAGAAAAACCAAAACTATTCAGATGTTAAATAATCATTGCTGCTGATAATGGTAATTAAATTATTTCCTGATTGTAATGATTTATTAAATTTTAAATTAATGAATTAATTGGCCACAGTCAAGTAGTTAAATAAACAGTGGCACCAATCAAGTCAGATATTGTGTGGTCTCAATATAACGATGCACTGGGAGGCAGACCATAGAGAAAACATGTCCTTTTTTAGTCTGTAGCTTTTTTGAGCAATGGATACTCAAAAGTTGTGTCTCATATGAGTGGGGGAGAGTAAGAAGCAGTCATGCAGAGTAAAAGAAGGAAGGACAAAAATGTGGCCCTCAAGAAATTTATCTTTGGCAGTAGTAATTTCAATGAGGTTTATTTTTTTTCCTCCACCTTTTCTCTCTCTTCCTCCCCCTCTTCACCCCTTCTATGTAGAACATGCTTTAACAAAATAATCTGAGTGGGTTATGACTTGATAAGAGTTTTCCTGGGTTTGTCATGTTGCTACATGATCATTTAACAATATAAAGCTCAAACTCATTTCACCATGGTCTGAATGAGCTGGGGCTTTTTTCATAAAAATATCTTTTTACTCCATGGGGTGCCAGAAGAGTTTTTATAGCAGCTGTCTGGTGAAAAGTCTGAAAGATGACATGACAATGTGCAACCAGGAGAGGGAAAGGAGTGCCAGTATGTTGGGTTGCTACAGGCTGTCTGTTAGATAAAATCCCAACATAAGTTCAAGGCACAAACTGAAACTGTGCCCCGCTTTTTCACATTCTGGTCCTTGTTGGAACCTAAAGTAGCAACACCCTGGTGTGTCACATCACTAGTTTGGTGTTGCAGAGAGGGCAGTGGGATTCAGGACAGTTCTGTGTGACACAGATTCCCTGTGAGCACATCTTGTTCCTGTTGCACCCTGCAGGTACTCTGCATGTTCCTTGTGAAAACACTGCTGAAACCAGACTCCCTTTGTCCACTTGCAGGGAGAGCTTTATTTCCACACTCATCAGCTGTTACTGGAATGCACAGTAGGCAGGGGTAAACCTTGGTCTGTGCCAACAGTACTCTCTCACTACTTCACTTTTCAGCCTTTTCATTTCTAATAACTTTCAAAGATCTCACTGATACAAGTGGTAAAAGTTCAGCACTTGTGACATTCATTTCATACACTTGTTTTGAATAATCTATGAATTAAAGCAGTTCTGCTTCTGAACTAATTGAAATGTGTGAAATTGAGCATTTTTGCTGTACATACCATGGGCTACAGTGTTCTTTTATGCCTTTTGGATGAATCCTGGTGATTACACTCTGTACTAAATCCATTTAGTGTAGTGATGTTAACAGCATTTTTTCGTGTTCATACATTCAGTAACTTGAATCACTGCCTTTTGCTGTGGTAAATATTCCAGCAGGAGACAAAAATTACCTGGAGGACAATGCGAGCTTTCAGGTTTTCAGAGAGAATGACTCAGAAAGCAGAATGCCTGAGAGCACAGGAGAAATGCTGATTTGACTGGTTAGAAACCAAGGATTTGTGAGCAAGGAAAGTCCTGTGTTTTGCTCTCTGGATCACTCAGTAAACATTGATTGAGAGCT
The DNA here is from genome assembly GCA_037834095.1 of Argya squamiceps. NCBI lineage: Eukaryota > Metazoa > Chordata > Aves > Passeriformes > Leiothrichidae > Argya > Argya squamiceps. The sequence continues at coordinate 3,038,829 of JBBMKD010000002.1, forward strand.
GCAGTGCTGTGAAATGTATTTGAGGAAAGCTTTTAATTACATTTGGTCTTTCTGAGCTTGGTACTCTTGATGGCCATCTTACAGAAAAGGGATGTTATTTGGGACTTAGGCAGTATGGGGGCCCAGGATAAATGACTGTAAACCAATTACCTCCTGCTTTAATGTTGTTTAGCAATTGGTGGAAGACATTTAGTGTCTACAAGCTAACAGTAATTGTATTTTGGGTATTTTAATACAGTATTTACATGATTACATGCAAGCAGGGGGGAAAATCGAGTAGATTGCAGGCTGTTGGTTAGATTTCTCTGTGGTGTTTCATTATTTAAAGAGAAAATTGCAGTTAGCTTCATTTCCCCTGTACCGTGAGCATGTATTTTTTATAGCTTGTGCAATGTCTGAAGGCATCTTGATGTCTCTGCATGCATTAAAAGAAATAAATATCAGCATAATCCTTTTACTCCAAAGCTAAGGGTAGTTATTACCTTAAGGTTTAGATACACTACTAATCTTAATTTAAATGATTTCTAAAAATGACCATAGTGTGGTGACAGAAAGCAAAACTAATTTTACATTGGTTTGCCATGTGTCACTAGTTAAAAGATACCTCAAATGTGTTCCATTTTTTTTCTTATCTTGAAGGCTACATTTGAGCCCCAGTTGATTGCTCAGGGCTGTTGTTATCTGCTGAATGTTTCCCTAATGGAAGCATGGGCTTTCCTCCCAATATGCAGGAAAAATTTGTAAATAACACTGAAAATTGTTAACTGTTAAACGAGACTGGTTAATTCTAATTCATCATCTTCAGTGGTGTCTGGTCACTTAATATTCTGGTAACATTTTTCTGAACTGAAAAGAGATTGCAGTTTGATAGCCATGTTAAACTCTGCCTGTCTGATGATATGGAATCATTTGAATACCAGATGTTTTTGTGTTTTCCTATGTCCAGCCCCTGTCTGTTACCTATTTATTTAACATGTGCAGTCAGACAAATGTTGGGTCAGGGTAGGATTGTGTTGGTCACAGGGACTGTGAACTTGAATATTTAAAAGGTCTTTAAATGTTTAGGAATTTCTTATTTAATGCAATTGAAGCTTTGTCAAGCTTTTGCTTGAGGTATGTAGTTGAGTTTACAGCATCAGTTAGGAAATGTGAACATTTCTTTCCTTTTTGGAAGCATAATGCACACCCAGCTTACAGCCAAATTAATGGTCAAAATATATAGTAATCCTGGAAGTCATATTTATTATTTTGATTAGTGACATTAGCAACAAAATTCTCAGTTCAGCTCCTGTTTCTGTACCAAAATCTAACTATTCCTGCACATATTTTCCTCCTTACACCATGGAAAAAATAAAAGTGCACACTTTTTGTGTTGTGTACCATATTTAAATGCAGCTGTTTAATTACATGGTGCATTGAGCATCTTTGTGGCTAAGTGCCATGTGAACTAGATAGAGTAAAAGCCTGAAAGTATATGTTTTCTGTCTTTATTTCAATTAAAATTTTAGGTCTATGACTTGCAGCATCTTGGGGAATGTAGTCCCACCTAAATTCAGTGGGATCAGGGCATGTAACTTGGCTCTGAAAATCCCTACTTGGGTTTGTTGCACCCTGTCCTCTTCTGCTATTTTAACAGAAGTACTTGCTGGAGAAAAGTTTAAATGGAGAAACTTGCAGACTTTGACATACATCTTCCCTAAAAGAAATGGATATTGGCTTTTCTATGGCTGTAGCAACATCTTTTATGCTCAAAACAAGCCATCTGCTGAGCTCTGAAGGGGCAGGGTTTGCATTCAAGGTCTTTATGGCAAGTCAGCTTTTGAGCATGGTGTGGTGAGGGAGTTGTTTCCCAGAACTGTCCTGAGACCACTGATTCATTTACCTCTCAAACGTTTGTAGAAGCCTGAGCAGAATCATTAATGTGGGCTTTGTATCCCCTAGCAGTTCCTCTGTTTCCCAGCTCGTGGTGTTTGTGCCCACATCAGATCAGGATATCTAATTTCAGCTTTCACCCAGAGCTGAAATGAATTCAGGGCTCTCCTTCAGGCCTGTGCTACAGGCACCAGTTCACATACAAATGTTCATGTGGCAGTATGGTAGTTTGGGTAGGTAACAAATACAGTGCTTGCATTTACAGCAAATATAAATTATTTCTATCAGTAAATTATTTATATTTTGAGTTATTGAATATAATGCACTGGCAGTTGTGGATCTTCTTCCTGGACCTCTGATTTTGGCATCCTCAGTTTTCATTTTGGTTTTACCTAATTCTTCAGCTCCTGTTGCAGAGGAAATGAGCTTCATTTCTGCAAGAAGCAAATATCTAATTTCAGTGCAAGTTAATTTCAAGCTTCCTTTGCCATTAAACAATTCATCTACCAATCTTTCCTGCCAAACCTATATCAATAAAGGCAAGGAGAAAATGCACTGAATATATGCAGAGTATTTTCCTTTTAAGTGTATGGAGCAGAACATCTCAGGGTGTCCCATGGCTGTGTGTAGAATGTGCTCAGGTTATCAGTATGTTTACAATTAATTTTGGAATGGAGTCCTTTTGCTGCCTGCTCTCACATCCAGGGAACACCTGAGGACAGGTTACAAACATGATTGAAGAGAGCCTAAAATGTTTTTGGCTCAGTTTTTTCCAGAAAGCTCTCCAAATTATTTTGCAAGGCAACACCACAGATGCAATGTAAATATTTTTAAAAAAGGAGTATTTTCAGTATATTATCAGTGTTATTAATGCTCTTAAACATAGAATTTTTAACAAGAGGATTGATTTTCATACCTCCATGAGACTCCCTGTGCTTAACATAAAGTTGACCTCAACTCTTGAGATTTATAATGCCAGAATCCTTATGGATTCTGTCTGAAGGATCTGAGGAAAATGGAAGAATATCCATGGTTTTGAACCACAAAAGTTCATATTCTCCAGCACAGGTTGTACTACCAAGAACTTCCAGCTTAGATACAGTAGACATGTGCAGATCTGAAAATTAATTCCATGTGTATTCAGCATACCTTGATGCAGCTCACAGGAGGAGACTGACACTGCTGCCTTGCATTTTCTGTTTTTACACACAGCAAAACAGAGGAGGCTCTCCTAAAAATGCAGAAAGAACGAGATTTCCATCGAATGCATCACAAGCGAGTGGTCCAGGAGAAAAACAGGCTGATTAGTGACATGAAAAGGTACAAAATAATTTTAATTGCTCTACATGTAGAATTAAATATGATGTTTAGAGTAACACTGTGGAATCTGAAGTGAGTCTAGCTGCATTTAGTTATGTCCTGGTAAACAGCAGCTCCATGTGACTATTGTGCCACACAAATAAATCATTGGAAATTCTTTGATCTATGGTGGATTTTCTATGGTGCAATATGCACTGATGAGTACATAGTATTTCTAATAGTTGGAAACAAAAATGAGTTGTTTTTTACCCAGATCCTTTGCCATAAATAGGTGGTGATTTTTGTTTAGAATCTTTGCGTGTTTTAAGGGTAACTGGTATCACACCAAGTTTAGAAGCTTTGCATTCCTGATTCTCAGAGTTGGCTTTTTCTGTCCTCTTGAACTTCCAGTAAGAAACTTCTATGTTGCTTTGATTGCAAATAAGCCCAAACTAATCCATTGCTACTGAGTTATGGTGATTTAATTTCTAAACAGGAGCTGAGTTTAGAATCTCTTCGTCACACATGTTTTAAAATAATGCTGGGGAGTGGCTCCTGCAGCTCCAGTTAATTCCCTGAGTTTTGTTGGTATGGTTAGCAATCAATGCATGTAATAGCAGCTCTGTGTTCTGTATCTCCACCCCTGGAATGCATACATGCTAATGCAGGAGAGCACTCTACAGTGATCTGTCCTCTGTGACTCAGCCTTTTGCAAGATGCTGGAGCTGTTGGTGTCACGTGTTTCTCATGAGATATTAAATGTCTGAATCTCAGTTTGCCTGAAGAATTCAAGTGCTTAAGTATTCACAGTGTAATATGTGGTGAGAAGAGAAATCAGGATTGTATCATCACTGTTTTGTCCAGATGAGGATCTTATTTGGTAGTCAGATAACAGCTGTAGTTCTTTTTCTTCCAGTGAAATACAATCCATCTGTAAGAAAACAAATTAGCCAAAATTAACGTGCACTATGTGTATGAAGGATTAAAAACAGGACAAAATTAGATGGGGTTGTTTTAAGATGTGACCAAACAAGCTGTGAATCCTCTTACTCATTCATCTGACTTTTTTTTTTCTCCTTTGTTGTGGTGTTGCAGTTGGTTGGTTACATAATAAACAGCTCTGCTGTCTCCTCTGTGTTGACCTTTTGGTAATTTTACTCATTTGTTTGGGGAGGGGAAAAGTTACACAGATATAAATCTCTGATTTAACTCATCTATAAGGAATCATTTTTCCTCCTCTTGCTCACAGGCTGAAGGCACATTATGCATCCTATGAACCAGTGCTGAAGCAGCTGTCAGAAAAATACCAGAATTCACTGACACAGAAAATGTTAACCAGTTTGGAGAGAGACAAAGCAATGGGGCAGGTAAAAATGTGGTGAACACCACTTGCACAGCTGTAAAGAAGCTTCTGGTTTTTACTTTGGTACATACACAGGACATTTCTGGTAAAGCACTCACTTATGCAGTATTCTGAAGCAGAATATTTTGTGAGTTTCATGATTTGCTGAAGTATTAGCAGTGAAAGTATGAAACATGCTACCACAGAAAAATAGAAGTCAGTGTGTACTTGCTCAGTGCTGCTCTACATGAGTCAGCAGTGTGCAGCAGGTGTGATATTCACATAGATTTTCCATGCTTCCATCTATGCCTTTGGAAGTTGCTTATTTTAACTTCCTTTATTACTGTGTAATTATTTTATTTTTTCATGAATATACCCAGGAGTGACCTGCTAGTTTAGAAAAAAATACATGAAGAGATCAGACACAATTTTTCTGTCTTGAGTGGAATATTTGAACATTATTTTTACTTCTTTAATCTTACCTGATGTATACAAGATATTCTGCCCCTTTGACAGAAAGCACTATGAGCACAGGTAGGAGGGATGACAGACAGAAAATTACCTTGCATGTGTTTAAGAAAAGGAGAAAAAAAGAAAAAATCCTACCCAAATGCATTTTGGCAGCAGCATCAGTTATATGTGGGTAAAAGGAAAGGAATTTACCATGCTCACACCCTCTTCTGATAGTCTTCATCTCTCATTTCTTCCTTTCCTCTGCCTCCAGTTTTTCTCTGGTCACCTCAGGGCTTACTTACAAAACAGTGAGGATTATATGTTTGAAATGTCAGTAAGGAAAAAAAAATGCCCTATAGAAAAGAGGAAGTTTATGTCCATATGGAGTTCTGCTGAGTCGGGAGTACAAAACATGGAACAGTTCCAATGCTATGAAATTTCAGGAGCATAAATATATATATATATATGTGTGTATGTAGGACCTCTGCATTTATGAACTGTATTCATGCCAGAGCAATGAGTTTTTTCTAATGCCTAACACCATATTTTGTGACATTTTGTTGTGACTAAGCTGTATGTCATATTGTGCCAGTAAATTTGTGATCAGTGCAGTGACAGCAGTTGCTCAAAGTTGCTGCTGTAGTCAAAACCCTGCTCTTCTCTATGTCTGCATTGTTTTAATAGAGTTGTAAAAGTGTTTTGAGAGATTCTGGGTGGTTTGTGTTTTATTGCGTTGTTGCTCTGGGTCTTTCCAAAATCTTGAATTAGGAGTTATGTTCATAACTTAAAGACAATAATCAAGAGTAAGAAATTGCAGATGGAATTAATGAAGTACACCACCAGCATGAATGCTGTGTGTTGTGAAAAGACACTTCAAAAATAATGTTTTCATATGGCTTCCTCTTGTTCTTTCTTCTTTCTAAATTTAGGTTACAGGTTTGCAGGCTGCATTAGAAGGTTTAGAGTCTGGATATACTAAGCAGATCTCTGGGACAAAAGGTAAAATATTCCCATCACCAGGCTCAGACTGGTGGTGTATTATTTTTTGGTTGATGTGATGCATCTCAAAATACGGTGTAACAGTAAATCAGAAATACTTGCACTATGTTTTATCAGCTGACCTGGTGTCTGAGCAGCAGTTCTTTCATTTGAATATTTTATTCTGAAGTGTATTCACTAAGGAGAGTGAGACTGCTGAAGGCAGTATGGAATATATGAGTAACTTGGAAGGACTTTGTCCTAGAAATCTATTTTGTGACTGATTTTGTTACTGTATCTGCTGATATTCCCTTTTTTGTGTGCGTGCATGTGTTCTTTCTCAGCTCGCCCTTCAGAAAGCATACATTGTGGTCTAGAAACATTTTGAAACTACTGCTATTATGAAATCCAGACTCTCATTTTTACAGAAGATTGCTAAGATGATATATTACCTGCTGGAATAGTATCTGTATAGTACCACACTACTTCCCTGTGTCATTTTTACATTATTTTTCCTAACACCATCAGGAAAACCCTAGCATCTCTGCTTTCCTAGGTAAATGAACCTCATGCTATCACATTCTCTGAGAGCATCAATCCCACTAAGAATTTTGAACCTATTTTTCAGTTGCAGCTACATTTGATAGTAAGGTAAGTTTCAAAGAAACTAGTTGTCTTCAATTCTCCTGAAAACAAGTGGGATGGTGCAAAAGGGAAGTGATGAGCTCCATCCTCTGACCAACAGAGTATTCACATGTGGAGAGGATGTTGCACCTGCCTTAGTCATGAGCAGGACTCCCATAGATAACTGTTAACCTGAAGTTAGAGAGCCCTACAAATATTATACAACTTCCAGGTGAAGACTTTGTTCCAATTAAGGCAACTTCAATACCTGTTTTATTTTGGAGGGGTTTTTTTGTTGTTTTGGTTTTGTTTGTTTGTTTTATTTTTTTTCCATGTGTTGAAGTCTAAACCTCCTTTGGCACTGGTAATACACCCCAGGTAAAAAGCCATTGAATTATCCCAGAATTTGAAATCAAGCTTCATTAGTTCCCATGTTCTTGGAATTTCTGCCATTGTGCAAAGTTCCTCTAGAAAACACAAGGCTGAGAAAAGGAATAGTAGCCATGTAAATTTATTTTGAGGGTTTTTTTTGTGTCTGTAGTTGAGTGAAGAGGCTGGGAAGCATTGCCTTATTTTCCTATTAAAATACACTCTGGATTGAGGATATTTAGTATAGGATGTTCCCCATGCTCATGTTTTACAGTGTGGATGCCCCATCTGTCTCCTTTTCATATTAAACATAGTTTTATTTGTTGTTTGAGTATAAAAACCACTCTCTGGCTGTTCAGTCTTGTTTATTCTCCAGAAATCTTGAGAGCCTTTTGTAATACTAAGAAGCGACAAGCAAGGGAGCCATTTGATAAATAATTATATAAAAAACCCCTTGTCAGTCTCCAACACAAATTAAGCTCATCAGCCACCCACATGCTTCTACAAGTCTTAATTTGCTTCATACCTTGGGTATCATAAATTAATCAGTGTTTCAATTCATTTTCTTTCAGTGCTCTGTCCTCTACTACTGCATAATTTTTATTGCCCTCTGTAGGCCATACTCATGTCTCAGTGGGTAATATTGTCTCTTTCTAAAATGCTTTCTGCTGCCTCTTGCAAGGTGATTGGATTCTGTTCCCTCTTGATTTCCTATTTGTGTGAGAGTATAAGAAACGTGGATTTCTCATGGATACTGGAGAAATGTCCACCTAATTTTTCTCAAAATTCAGATTGCTTTTGGAGTTGAAAATCTGGGCTGCAAGGAGACTTCCAGCTGCACTTTTCAGTCTTCTGGGCTGACTTCTGTGCATTGGAATGCTTGAGTTAGAGGACAGTGCACAGCCAGAGTGGCAGGTGACCCTTGGCCAAGCTGAGCTGCCTCTCCTGGCAGGTGTCTGCTTTCCCTGCAGTGCAGAGCCTGCAGGAAGGAGGAAGGCTCTGCCCAGCAGCAGGGGATTGCCCTTCCCTGCTCCTGAGGCTGCATTTGTCCCACAGCCTCACCTGACTGTGGAACACCTGGAATGCTGGCTTGGCTAGAGGGCACTGAGAGTGGCTTTTAATTAGTTTTGGATTTGCTGAACTGTGAGCTGCTGCACGTCCTCTCCAAGTAAGCTGGAGAGGAACTTTGTACAAGGGCATGTAGTGACAGGGCAAGGGGGATTGGCTTCATGCTGAGGGATAATAGGTTTAAATTAGATATTAGGAAGAAATTGTGCCCTGTGAGGGTGGTGAGGCCTGGCACAGGTTGCCCAGAGAATCTGCCCCATCCCTGGAATTGTTCCAGGCCAGGTTGGACAGGGCTTTGGGGGAAGCTGAGATAGTGGAAGGTGTCCCTGCCCACAGCAGAGGGTGGAAGTAGATGAGCTTTAAGGCACCTTGCAACCCAAACCATTCAGTGGTTGTGGGATTGGTTTTAGTTTGGGGCTGATTTTATTCTCTCTGAATCATATAGTGCACAATAAAGAACAAAGGGGAACTAATTATTATTCACAGTGAGTTTGCATTGTAAATTTGTATCTGGCAGCTAGGTAGAAAAAAATTAACAGTACTTAATGTTAATTTTAGGGCAACCACTCTGGACTTTATTACTCAGGCATTTGATGTAGGAGCTTTCATCCTGCTGCATTTCAAGCAATTGAAGATAGCATCCACAATACAGAGCATGTAATTTATTTACTAGCAGTTTTTTGCTGTCTCACTGTCAGGCTGCTGTTCAGCTTTGTACAGAAATCCTTCAGGAGAAGAACATCTAATAATTTTTAAGACACTTAAAGAAACCTAATTCTTGCCTTGCTTGTTTCAAATTGATATGAAGGCCATGTAGTATTTGGAGAGGAAGTAGTTAGCAATTATTGTTAGGACTTTCTCATCCTGTGGCCTGGTTCCCTCTCTCTGATGCCCACTCAGAAATCAGCTCTGAAAAAAAATGGTACTTCGAGTTCAGGTTATTTTTTAAAAAATAGTGGATTGTTTAAAGCATGTTTGCTTTAAAAGCTGGTTGTGTTTTAAATCTGGTCCTTCCTGATACGGTAGCAAGATCATACATAGAGGAATCTAATTACCAAAGCAAGAGACCTGATATTTTATTGAGGATGTTGGTGTATATTAACAGTGCTTGCACCCTTCCTTACAGATCAAAACACAGTGTTAAGTGATGCTCTGAAAAAAGTCCCCTTTTCCCTGCAGGAATTTAACAGTGTTGATTGTGGCTTGCTTATAAACCTAAGTGAACACTGCTATAACAGCTGGTTCTAAACATGTTGTAAAACTGCTCCTTGCTCAGTACTCTTCTTGTATTTTCTAAAAACAACAGCTGCTTATTTATTACCCAATTATATTCAAAAGTTAAACTCAATGAGTTTCTTTATTCATGGTTGAATTAACTCATTGCTAAGGCTGTTAGCTCTGCTTTTCCTTTCCTTGATCTGATGCAATTGCAGTTAGAAGGTCATGCAAAAAGAAATTTAAAATAAGCCTGATTGTGCCTATTTCATGTGCAATACAACCAGAATAGAAAATCTTTAAACCTAAGCTGTTGACATCTAAGTGCAACAGTTCTTTGGAACTCATTCTTTCTTTTTTTCATAGTTGTTGACTTTTAAAGCTCTGGAACAGTCATTACACTGTTGCTTTACAGGTATGTGTACCTCAAAAGGACCAACAAACCAAATACTCTGTGAGCTCTCCATGCTAGTGGATAGCAGTTACTTAGTGAGTAGAAGGTGTTAGATTTACAAACCAATTTTTCTGTTTAGTGTTCCTCAGGGAAAGTTATTGTTCAGAATATCTGTGACAGTAGCTTCAACTTTTAAAACAGTGAGAATACATAAATACTAAAGTTTTTTTAATCCAGGCATATGTCTTTCTACCAGTTCCAGTTGTACTCAGGTTGAGTATACAGGGATGTTTTGTGTTGCTTGATCTGCTTCTTTTGCCTCAAGACTGGAGGGAGTGTTTAGGTTTTTTTTCCTTGCTTTTAGTCATCAGGTTTGTATTGTGGTGTAAAGGTCTTAATAAAGCCATTTTACAAGAGCAATCATTTAGAGATGCATAATGTGAAGTACATTTATTTCAGTCTGGATTTTAGCTGTATAATGTGTTTTTTCAATCAGAGATTTTTTTCCAAAGAACTGGAGGGATGTAAGTGCCCACATCCTGCTGGAAATCAGTGTTACATCCTTTTTCATGTAGACCCATGTACATCCAACAGGGCACTGCAGCAGGATGCAGGGATCCCAGAGGGCTGTGTTTGGATTTGTGTGGGCTGCCAATGCCAGGGCTGTCAGAGAGCAGTGTCCTTTCTGCCAGGTCATGGCAGATACTTCGTGCTGTAGTCCACGTGTGCTGTACTCTTCATCCCATCCCTTTCAACCTTTGATGATTTAAAGCTGTGTTACCTGCTTAGGATTTCTCTGCTGAGTTACCTGTTCATCAGTAATTCCTTGGTTGAAAGGTGGGTTGGCAGAAAGTGCAGGGAAACAAAAGGAATTATGAGCTGAAAATCAGAATATTGCATTGGTGGTGGGTACTGGATAGGATGCAGTGAGCTGATGTTTCTTGTGGCTCTGTGGGATGTGAAAGAATGCATCCACTTCCCTGTGATTCTCTCTGTACTGCAAGATTATTGCATTTTTGGGGCCAAGTCTAGGGTACCCTTTAGATAAAATGAAATTATTTGTGGAGCAGAGATACAAGCAGACCTGGAATTCTTTATATGAATGGCACAGTACCCTGAGTATCTTCTTATTTAGTGTTTCTTTGAGACTTTTACATGTCTGGCTAATATTAAGTGAGGAGATAGCTTCCAGAAGAGTAAATAAAAAGCATTGTGATGATATTTTTGTTGGGTTTATTTTATAATAGGCCATGATTGTACAAGGAAGAAAGAGTTTGAAGGTCCCACCCAGAAAGCTCTTCGGGAAGCCAGGCAGCAAAAATTCGTTGTTGTTGCAAACTCTTCCTGTGGTGCAGCTGAAGATGCAGAGAAGATGGGCAGGAGAGATGTAAAGGTACTGTGTTCTTTCCAGCTGACAGTATCAGTCCTCTTTATGCTAAGCTGTGCTGAAAGACACCTGTCCAATGTCATTAAAAGAAGTCCTACTTAGTTGAAGTAAATAGGACAGGTAGGTAACAAGGTTTTTATTTTTAATACAAGTTTCTATTACAATTCAATTTTCAGGGAATTACAAGAACTCTGATTAATTGAAGCTAGCAGTCTGCTTTTTGAGAATCCAGTGTAATCACCTAGCAGAGGAGGAGCACTGGCTGTAATTGCTTCTTGCTCTGTTGTGTTTCTTTTGTAACTTGAGAAACCTTGATGTGTTCCATAATGCTTGTAAACCTTTCCAGCATTTCAGACTTTTCCAGCTGGGATTAAAAGGGACAAAATCTGTGAGACTAAGGGCAAAAACCTGGTGATTGCCTAATAGTCAGAGCTTCTAAACCTGAGTATACCAGAAGTGGGTTACTGCTTCAGTTTGGAAGTTGTGTAAGATCAAAATTAGTCCCTGGTTGAATATATTTTAATTATGGAAAAGAATTTTTACCTTATTCCAATTGTTTTATTTATTGAGGTTGCGTTTTGGGACTACATAACAATGCCTTTTATTTTTCCAAATTGGGGTAAACATTGTAATATCTAAAATTTCAAAGGCTCCCAAAACTGTTACACTACTCTATTTTTGTTTGAGAACTACAGTTAGAGTTTAACTGTGCTTTTTTGAGAAGGAAAAAAGATTTAGTTGATGATGATATAGTCAGAAGCAACTTCAGTCTTCCCTTTCCCTGTCCCCACAAGAATATGTCCATTGTAATTAATTTTTGTAGGTTTCTGTCTGGCTTTCCAAGAGCATTTAATCTGTTTCACTTTGGCAGTGCACCTCTCCACAGACAAACATACCATTTTAGTTCTGTTTTCATTCTTTTTTCTGCTCCTGAGCCTACAAATAAAAATATTTGATATATCTGTCTGTATATCTTCTGTTGCTTACTGAAACACTTCTCACCATGTATACAAATATTTCTCCATACTGTCCCCACACCTATTGGTATCTGAGGCACATGCCAGTCAGTCCATCTCCACTTTCCCTGTTTTTCATGCAGTGGTGAAAAATCTCCATGCTAGACTCTTAAGAGATACCTCCTCTCTTCATTCTGACTTGTGAACAGATAAAATTTAATAATCCAAGAAGTAATCATTTTTGTGTTTCTGTTTCTACTGAAGTCATCAGGATTTTTATGGAAAACTTCAACAGAGTTATGCTTCACCCCCAGAATACAAACTCTGCACAGGTAGTGTGCCTGTCTGGCTCTTGTTCTTTGAAATTCATGAACACAGTTAGTTGACTGGTTCTGGCAAGCATCTGTGTTTCTACAGATCTTATGTTTCCCAAAGGAGTCCCACCAGAGGCCCTGATGTCTTTATTTAATCAATGGATTAGAAATCTGGGTTAAGAAATAGAAATAAGGCATCAGAAAATATGGGCATGTTTGAATGTACTAGAATTTTCCATGGCTAAGCAGTAGTCTAAAACTTTATGTGAGAGATTAGCATCTCTTCCAAATGGAACAATAATTCTTTTTCACTTCACATTTCCTGGATCTATTATTTCTAAATATTTCCTTTCCCCTAATAAAGGATTCCAGCTTGGATAGTGCATGTGAATTACTGCTTAGGATGTTAGAAATAAATGACAGAGGGAATGATGAATGTGTAGAGTGCAAAGGGGTGAGTTAAAATTGTGTTGAAAGCAGAAGAGACAGAACTCTGTGCTGTAGTACACATTTAATGAACTACAGTTCTAATCCAATTTATTGAGTTCAAATAGTGTGTTCTTATTCAGGTGTTTAGGTGTCTTAAGTATTTGTTCCAATCAAAAGGATGGGATATAAAGGAGGGCCTTCCCTTCCTTTGGTGAATTTCTGTGATGCTTGGAATCAAGTTTGTGTGGTGTCTCATCTCCTCTGGCCTATATCAAAAGATCTTTTAAGTTCTGCTGTGTGTTATGTAACTTAAATTCTTTCTTACAATGATTCAGCGTGAATGAACATGAACATCTACTGAAAAGTGTTCCGTAAGTCATTTAAATCTTTTATTGGGAAGGGTAAAATTGATTTATACTTACTGAGATTACAATTCTTTTGAATTCTCTTGATACCATAAAGGAGATAGGCCTCAGAGCATGAATTTGGTCAGTTCCATGGAGTTCAGTGAGGAATATATAGAAGAAATAAATGCAATTGAAATCCTGTCTTTGCATATGCATCTACAACAAAATAGAGAAAAAGAGAACAGATGTGCAACATCTAGGTAAAATTCACTGTCTAGTATTATCAAGCCTGTTTCAGTAAATCTAAGTGAACTTTTAAAGCTTTCAAAAGTTTAGAGTGAACACATTATCCAATGTATAAGTTCAGGCACTTGGATTATATCCCATTCAGTAAAAAGCCACTATATTGTCATGAGATTGTATCCTTGAGACAAAATTATAAATGTTTGTATTAACTGTACTGTTACATAGCAGTGAACTATGGTGATGGAAATGATTTAACATCTCTTCTGTGTCTGGTAGCTAAATAGTGATCTAACAAATGCCTGTGCTTTTAAGGAGATGCAAATATGAGTCATAGCTGAGCTAGAACATTTACTTCAAGGACAGACATACATTGGGTTATTGCAATATCCTGTAAAAGCTGACATGTCATTTAATACACAGAGTCCCTTTGATGGGAAGTTTATCACTGAAGGAGTGAGTGAAAAAGAACTGGATTTTTTTTTCTGAGAGAATGCATTCTCCTGGTTTTACAATCTTTGTTAGGAGACTGAATTAAATTGTAGTAACAGACAATTAGTCGAAACTATTTACATATCTGGCCTTTAATAAGCCAGTATCAATAGCATAAATAGTCTTAGATTAAGAATGTGCATAGAGTACTACTTTAAACATTTACATTAATTAAAATGCACTCACAGGTCATTAAAATTGTAGAGAACCTTTGATAATGTGAATTTCATTATGCTCTTGAAAACTTTCCTATTTTTATTCTCTCAGGTTCCTTTCAGAGTACGTTCTATGTTTGATTGCTTTTATAAGTTCTTAGCAGGACAATTGCAGCTTCTTTATGTTCACTAAATTATATTTCTACATATATTACAACCCAATTGAATTTTCTGAAGTTTTACTCTGTGTAAAACTTTATCTAAAGGTGTGTTGGACATTTCTGGAGTGGAGGAATTATCTGTTCCCGTGGAACAGATTTTGCAATTATGGCCATTGTGTATATTAAAAATAGAGAAGTAAAATCTAGTGATCATCCAGAAATGGCTTTTGTAATTAATAAGATTTTGGGTTGAAATATCACATGGGTACATGTATTTCATTGAAGTTTCTCCTCAGTTCTGTGGAAAATAGAGTGCAAATCTTACAAGAACTGCTGTTCCTGTGCTCTCAAGTAGAAGGGGAGATTAAACCAAGTGATTGCTAAATCAGATAATTGAGTTTGAATATAAATCAGCACAGGTGTATTGGGGACAGAATTGGAAAGATGGTCCCAAAGTAGTTAGGAAGGGTCCTAAGTGAAGCAGACAATCACTTTGTGTTTATAATAATGTGGAAATAATAATGTGTAATAATGCTAGGAAAGCACTGATTTGATATTCAGAAGAGAGTAGGTGACTGACAGATAATACTGGGAATGATTATTTCCACAGCCTTTCCTTGTCATAATAAAACTGCAGACATGGAGCTAAGAAAATTAATACAAGTTACCCAAATATAAGACTGCAGCCTAGAGAAAGGAAAAGAAAATACAGTGTCTGTGTTTCAAATGAGATAAAAAGTAAAAGCTAAGAAGTCATAGACTAGACAGTATAACTTATATTCCTAAGGAAGTTGGCAGTGTATAACTGAAATTTTACTCAATATCTGCAAGAAACCAGGGAAAGATTTAACTGGAAAAATGGGTTTACAAGGAAAAATTGTTTAAATCCAGACTATATTGTATCCATGGAAGGATAAGAGGTACCATGGATAACACACAAGAGCACTTAGATTTTAAAAAGGCTTTGGATACTGTCTCACAGATTAATTCCTGTGAACAACTGTGGAAATTTGGCCTGACATAATTTTTTTTTTTTTTAAATTAATGGAAAATAAATTAGGAACATGCAGAGATACTGAAGAGGCTTTTTTGCAGGGATATATTGTCCTTAATGATCTGGAAAATGGAACAGAAAATAAGCTGACAGAATTTGCAGACCAAGTAGCCTGGGTTTGGTGGGGCTGGAACAAGAATTGCAACTGAGGACAGGAGTGGAATTTCAACCTGACCTATTAGAGAACTGATCTAAGGAAATACCAGACAATGTAAGAAGAGGTACAAAACTCTGCCTTTAAAAAGTGATCCAATGTACAAATAGAGATCAAGAAGATCAGAAAGAGTTGATCATTGGCTTTTAATTAGAGTAGGCTCTAGGGTATGCTGTGTAAAACAGGCTTAACATGAGTTGAATAGCACATAATATTGTGGAACAGCTGAATGCTGTGCTGCAGTGTAAAGCAGGAATATTGCCTGGAGCATGTGGAATATTGCTCTTGCTAATTTCACATGGCATGGGGCTTTGGCTGCACTTTTGTGTGCAGTCTGGTCACGGCTCTTCAGGAGACAAGTGGAGCTGTCATGGTTTGGAAAGAGAGGTGTCTGCTACGGAAGGCAGGAGCTTCCCTTGGAATGGGGAATGTAAATCCTTTCCATACGAATTATTATGATTTTGAAATTAACAGACTATCAGGCAAAGAGATGGAAATAGGAATAACAGCTCTTTACTAGGAAAATTAAAATAAAAATGCAGTAGTACTAAAAAAGGAACAAAACCCACCACTGACAGAGTCAGAACACACAAGCTGACACCCTGTTTGTTGGTCAGGGTGTTGGTAGCAGTCCAGTTAAGTCCTCCTGGAGTGACAGATGTGGTTCTGTTGAAGCAATGATCCTGTAGGAGGGTATAGTTTTCCTCTGAAGGTCCAGTGGTGGTGAGATGGGTCCAGTCTTCCTCTGGGAATCCAGTGGAAAACAGGCTGCTCTGGTGTTCTAAATTTTAGATTATATCCAGGTAGGAATGCTCAGCTCCTGGGTGGAGCATCTCCCCCTGGGGTGATGTAATTGTATCAGCCATGCAGTGAGCCTGGATGGCCCATGGACAGCAGATATCCCTGGAGGGAGGATGGATCCTGGAAGAGATAAGAACCCTGCCCCACCTGGTTTTAACAGCTGGTAATAGAATACAGACTGCTGGTTACATCTTGCATTGCAACCTAAGACAGGAGCATCTACACCAGAGCAGTAAGAATTATTAGAAGTCTATGAAACTGTCAAAGAAAAGATGAAAAGTGAAATTGGCTAGTCTACAGAAAAGAACCCTAAGGGGAGACAGGATGCTTCCTTAAATAGAAAGGAATTCTGTTATATGAACAGAAATAAAACCAAAAGCAAATCCCAAATTACAAAAGAACTTGTTAGAACAAGTAGTAATAAAGTAGAAATTCAATAAGAGTCATTCAGAGTACAGTGGGTGTTAAGCAGCAAAGAAAATGTATATCTGTATCCTTAGAATATGATGCCTCTCTCCTTCTACTTACAGAATTAATGTTCTGTGACTGAAATGTTAGGAATATGATCCAAGATGAACTGGATGTAATCTACAATGTGTCCTTTAGCTGGTTTTGATGGATTTTAATTTAAAAGAATTACATGTTTTGTTAGGCAATTCTCTATTTTTTTAAAAAAAAATACTTGTGCTATGGATTTGAAAATAGTAAAAAGAAAGCTGCTTTTTAGGTGAAATTAATGCTTTTTAAAAAAATTGTCTATTGTATTCTGTAATGTAATAGATAATGTGATGATGGCTTTAGTTTTAGGATTTGCTCAAATGCATTTAAAAGACGTCAGGCCTACATGGAGAAAATGAGAAAATACTTCACAATGTAAGCTACAAATAAAGCTATAAAGGAAATAGTCATACAGTTGCAAGACCAAATTACAAAGACAACTTATTATAGATTTTTTTTTGTCTACCTTTGAAGCTTTGTTAAATCAAGATTTCCAATGCCTTGCATTTTTAGTAGTAAAGTTGATTCTTTCAGCCATTGATACTTGATAAAACTACCTCACAGAGCATCCAAAGGTTTTTCTTTGTGCTGAAGAACAAGGCTTATTTTGAGTCACTGCATGCTTCCAAGAGTAATAAAGTGACAGGCCCCCAAGATGGAGAACCAATACAGAAAGTTGTTGGGAAGTAAGGTGCATTTTGATCCTAATTCTAATTGCACATAGGCTTTGCATATTCATATATTTCTTTCTCTGTTTGAGTGTCAGTAATGACAGATTTTAGAACAATAGGCTGTCTTCAGTGAGACTGTGAGTCTCACTCTTGTTATAGTAACTTGCAAAAAGTGCTGATATTAAAATGACTGGGTTTTGTATGCAAATACTTTGATCTCCTAAAAGAGGGATATACTGAAGCTGTATTTAATTGAAGAAAAAACCTTTGAGCTCTCTTTGCAGAGAAGATGTAACAGATACAAAAAAAAAGACATAAAGGCTTTAAAATGTTTGTCTTTCTTTGCTTTGACAAAGAGCTGTTGCTGTTTTCCTCAGGACAGACAAATGGAGAGAGTTAGGAATTGTGCTGTGCATGAGGATTTCCTTTATCCCTCAGAGTTCTGCAGTGCTTTCCCTCACTCCTGTTGGGCTGTGGGATGGGATTTGACTTTCCCTGAGTTGAGAGACTTTTCAGAGGCACCAGAGGCTCCCTGCAGAACAGCCACAGCAGGAGGTGGGATGGTGCTTGCACAGCTGCTGGTCCTGTCAGCAGTGTTGGCCTTGGAGACCATAATTGAGCAATTTCATTAACTCGGGACCAGCACTTTGTTTTCCCTTTAATTAAAGTGTCAAGACCTTAACATTTCTCTTGGAAAGCATTTGGGAGTTGTGTGGGGAAGAGGAGGAGAATGGTTTAGTTGTGCTTGTTTGGTTGTTCACTGACAGATGTTCGGTGCTTACAGCCCCCAAAGGGATTTCTGCTGGTACAACGTCTCTAACTGTGCAATTCCAGTGATCTTTGGAATGTTAAACTTCTGCCAAGATCTCCATTTCAAGGAAGGAGAGGCACTAACTAGCAGTAGAATGCACTACACAAGACATGAGTAGTGTTGGGTACCTCTGTTACAATTTAATTTCACTTGAAAAATGTCCATGGTTTTTAAGAGGGGCTTTTTCTTATGTGAGAGTAAAAAAAAATATAAATTCCCCAAAAGTTTATTTCCAGCTGTAATTCCTCTCTTTCTTTTTTCAAGGTCTGTTTCATAAAGAAAAGTTTATGATGCAGGAGTTGGGAAGAGTTGTGTAAAAATTTGGAAACTCTTAATACTAAGTTTTAATTTTCAGTACAACAAATCAATGATCTGCTTGGTGTTTTTGGGTATCGATAAAACACATAAAAGTGTTAGTTGTAATTGATACACAACTGCAAGTCAAAATGTTTAGAATGGTAATTGTATTTGAGCAGGGAAAATAATCACCACTATTTGTAAAGGAGTATTTTTCCAGAAGTATTTGCACTCTACATTTCAGCAGTTAACCTTAGCTTGATGTTCAGGCTAAAAAGGCAATATATGAACTACTGCTTGATATACTTACACCAAAAAAATAGATTCAGTGAGGCCACACTTAATACTAATGGGGTTTTTTGTTTTGGTTTTTTTTCCATTTTAATGTAGTTCAGCTAAAGTTATTAATGGATAAAACTAGATCCCTTTCAAATTAGTGAAACGTGATTGAAATATGAAATTAGTGCTCAGAGCCCCAAAATCTGGAGGGAAAGGCTCAGGTGCTGACTGTGGTATTTATATTTTAAATTAACTATTCTCTAGTAACTTATGGATTTTGGTGTTCCAATCTTTTTTTCCAATATTTAAACAAAGCCTTTGCATATGTCAACATCACTTTAAGTAAAATGAAATTCAGCATTAGCATTTCGTTTTCATGGTAACAAATCTCTAACATACCCTAAGAGCTCTGGCACTGCTCACAGTGTTCAGGCTTGTTTGTCTTGTATATTCAAACAGCACTTCTGGGAGTGGAAGTAAAATCTTAATTGTTTCTGTTTGAATACAATGAAATCAAATGAAATAAAATACTAAGTCTTTACTCCAAACAGTTTATGAATTAATAATCAGAGCATTTCCTCCAGAAAATGTGACACTGTTTCACTGGGGTGTCACATACTATGAGTATAATGTTAATGTGTCACAGGCTCTTTGTAATTGGATTTCCCATTCAAATCTAGGCCTAATGGGTTTGATTATGATTAAAACTAGTTGTGGTATAATCATGGATGAGTTGATCTTACCTGCTCTTACATGCTGTGAGCAAAATGCAACCTCTCTCAGCAGGGAGGCTGAGGTTGGGCAGATTTCTGCTGGAATGGTGTCTCTACAGGTGGGCTTTTACACCAGAGGAGCAGAAATAATTCATGTAATGTTCAGACAACAAAGGCAACTCAGATTTGTTGCCACTGCATGCAACCACTTTGTAAAGCAAAACTGCTAAACAATTTTGTGGACACGTTAGGAATCTCCTCATATTGCAGATTGTTTTTTTCAGAAGTGCACTTTAATGTCTCACTGTGGAGTTTGGCCATCATATCTGAGCTTGGTTTTGGGGGTAAAAAGCAGAATGAGTCAAGTGGTTTCACAGTTCAGTCAGAAGAATGCTTTTTTTTTCTGTTTCCTTTCCGAAGTCCTCTTTCCTCCTTAGCAGCTCCCTTTCTCTTTCCTGCCTCTGCTCTCTTTGTAAATTCTTTAAGTCTTTTTCAGTTGAGGTGCTGAATTGCAACGATAGAACACACAAGTTTGAAATCCTAGTTACAGAACTCTGTTACTCAGAACAAAGG
Source organism: Argya squamiceps (assembly GCA_037834095.1). NCBI lineage: Eukaryota > Metazoa > Chordata > Aves > Passeriformes > Leiothrichidae > Argya > Argya squamiceps. The sequence goes on from JBBMKD010000002.1 coordinate 3,058,778, forward strand.
CCACAGCATGCTGGTGTGACAGCAGAACACCAGACACTCAGCAGACAGTTTCAGTTTGCATTTATCCCATATGTTTTACACCACAGTTCTGTATTTATTGTTTCCAAGTTTTTACCTTGTGTATATATAGTTCAGATAATGGGCTATATACTGTAAATTCACTAAAGCAAGTCAGACATTTATAGTTTACTAGAAATCTGAAGCTGTTTCTCCTTTTGCAGGCACACCTCACTCACTGTAGAAAACAAACCTCCCCCATGTTTCTGTAGCACCTGCAAAGAAATTGTTCTCTTGAACCAGTACAGCAAAAACTGAGATTTGCTGTGATGTAAATCTCTCAAGAGTTCATTCCCACAAAAAAAGAGATGAAAAAAAGAAAAAATCACTATGCAAGATCACAGTTCATAGTATTTTAAAAATATTTAGTCATTAAAAAACTTAGTTTACCAGTGGTACTTTTTAATGTGAAAATGTCTACACTATATTTCCCCACTTCTGGTGTGTAGTAATCATAATTATTTTAAAATTCTGTTTAGATTAGTTAGCTCTTGTAGATAATTTAGGAACAATGCAGATAGTTGTGACATGTCTCCATCTGGAAAGGATATTAGCAGTAGCAGAGGAATTCACAATTCTTCACACTTGGTGTAGAAACTGTTCTTTACTACAGGATGTACATGCCCTGGCTTGAACCCAGCAGACAAATAGTCGAAGAGCAGCACACAGTCGTGGTAATGTAACACTTAAGAGTACAAAAAATTGTATGTTTTGACACAGATCACAGGGTTGGTTAATGTGGAGATGCTGTCCTTGGTTTTTCAACATTGCAAATGAGAAAAATAGTAATGAAGATAGACATTAAAAAATTATCCTTTGAGAGAGGAAACCTTATTTTGAATGTATTTTACCTGGATTTTTTGATGTACAGTCAGTTGTTGAGCAATTGGTTTTGTCCAAACAACAGTAATTGGAAAGAGATGTTCTCTGGAGTTCCAGGCTACAAATCTCAGGCAGCTGTTTATTCTGCTGCTCCTGTTCTTTTGTTGGGTAAAGCTCCCTTGCTCTGATCCTGCCCTTCCAAACTTGTAGTTCATGACCAATTCCTGCCTGCCACCAAAGCTGTGAAGAATAGTGTGTGCAGGCTTGCTTTGATCTCGAAAATCCACCCAGGCTAAAATAATTTGAGAAATGCAATGAAGAGAAGCTGACAGGGTTTTGTTGGTGTAATTGTTTATTTATAGAGTTTTGTTCTATTTTAATGGAAGACAGCCTATTATGTACTAATTAAATGTTTTATTGCACAGTTTATAAAAGGAGTGAGGGGGGGAAGGCTGACAATATTTGGAGCACATTTAAGGATAATTGGAGAGGTTGTATTGTTGTATTTGATAACTGCATTGTATTTGATAACTCCTGTCTTGCTTTTAAAAACACAACCACACAAGCTAATACACTCACATTTATTGTTAGCCTTGGTGCTGTTAATTTATTTTTGGTCTGGGAGTCATAGCAAGGAGCTCTTTACAGTCTGTGTAGTGTATTTCCCTTTTTTGTCAGGATACACATGGAGTAAGCTTCTAGCCACCATCTGGTGATGTGTGTGAGTGGAGAGCCTCAGTGGCAGTAAAAGAGGCTGGCTGTGCCAAGGCTGTGACTGGGAGCTTAGTCAGAACATGCCAACACCTGTGCAGGGGACTGTTCTTATCAGCTGTGTCAGCCTCTCTGCAAGGCTCCAGACTGGAGCACATTTTATACCTTTTGAAGTGATCCTTCTCTGTTTCTTTCTATTAAAAAGTTTGGGGTTTTAAATAAATTATGAACAACAGGAAAGCTTTGAAATGAGAGATTTGGAGGTGTCAGTGTTGTTCCTGACATTACAAATCCTGAGTTTATTACTTTGAAAGAACTTTTTACTAATTGAATTAATTCATCGTGAATTTCCTGTCAGAAGTAAGTTACTGTAACAAAGGTAATGAGAGGAGACAAGAAAAGGGTAACCTTTTTGCCCCTCTTTGCAGCCAAATGTATTTGAGCATCACTTTAGTATGTCATTGGATTGTTCCAGTCATGGCACAGCTGAGATCTGATTTTATTAAAGCTCTCTTTTTGGTGAGTCTGTATCAGCTCTAATTTGGCTGTTATTTTTAGCTACACAAGTGTGTGCCTGTGAGAGCTTATTGTACTTGTAGTCTGCATTGTCTTCTCATAGCTGCTCGCTCAATCATTGAGTGCCATTTACCAAGGGGTTTTAACCTTACAGTTTGTTTTTTTTTTCTCAAAATAGTGTCCATACATTTAGCAGTTATTAGTAGTTAAAACTCTGCAAAGGTGTCCACATTCCCTGCTGTGGAAGTTAGTAGTAATAGGTCATAGAATCATTGAGTGGGTTGAGTTGGAAGGTACATTAGATGCCTAAATGCTTTTGGGAAGTTAAGGCTTATATGCTAAGACTGGGTGGATAATACTGTCCAATAAATTTTCTAAGCATAAATAGCCAGCTTCTGTTTAGAGTCAGCTATCCTTATATAGTATCACACTGTAAATTAATTTTCTCTGGTAATTAGTATCATAATAATCAGTTAAACAGATGTAATATTGCCAATGACAAGGTTCCAATTTCCTGCCACTATTTTCTTTTCTCCCTTCTTCCATTCTTTCCAGAAAAGAATCCATTTTCCTGGTACTTGTGTTCTCCTGGAATAATAAGGTGGGCAGGATGGATGTGGGTTCAAATCCCTGCTCTTCAGTGCCAGGGAAGCTGGGTCTGCATTAGCATGTGTCAGGCACTGGCTCTTAGATCAGTGTGTTCCAGGAAACTTTTTCCCATTGACTCCAGAGTAGGTAATAATTTCTGGAGGGAATTTCAATTTTGTGATGATTCTTGCAGAATCCTCACAGCCTTTCTACATCTGAGACAGAATGCTGCTGGAACTGTAGAGGAATTCAGTAAGTTCAGTAAGTGTAGGCTTATTGAACAAAGGTCAGAATTGGTCTGCCTCTAGAGGACTTTCATACTGTGCATTTCTTCTACAGTTATCCTCTGAACAATGTGTTAAAGGGTTTTCTCCACTCCTGCTCAGGTGATACAATGTTTGGGGTGTTTAAATTTGAGAAAGCTGTAATTCTATTACTGTCACAAATACTTACTGCTCTGTGAATCATTCATTGCATTTTACCTGTCTGCTGAAGTGTGCATGCAAGTTACAAGTATGTATATGTATATACACATATATTTATGGTAGGTGTCAGTGCAAAAAAAGTTGGTTATATATCTAGACCTTCCATGCAGTGTTTTTTCTGTAGAAATTTGAACTGCTGCTCTCAGCTGTTACTTTGAAGTTTGCTTTTTGTGGTTGTTTCTTCCTCCCAGCCCTCTGAGGAAATATCCAGGTAACTCTGTGCTGTTTCATCCCCATGTGTTTTGTGCAGTGTTATGAAATGTTGTAATCCTCTAATTGAGAAGAAAAAACCCTGAAATTTTCAAGTGATTTTGATTTTTCTGTAGTTATAGCAATGCATCTTCTGCTTTGTTCTTTATGTTTTCTTTAGATTCTGAGTTAGAAAAGGAAGTTTTTGGAGAGACTATACCCATCATTTTGATAGAAGCCTCCAAAAATGTGACTAAGCAATACTGAGGTTACAGGCCCACACAAATAGTGTGCTTGTATTTGCAGTAATATCTTGGGTGAAAAATTCCAACATAGCTTAATTGAAGCACAGAAATATGGAGTTAGGACCCCACTTCCCAAACATGATTAATTAACCTCTATTAATTATGTTCTTGCAACATATGTTTTATCTTTTTTATTTTAATGATTTCTGACTCAAAAGAGGCATCAAACCCCTTGAATTTCACTATAGGGTCCCCTCAGTGCAGTAACATGTCTGACTTTCAGTACAAGAACTGAAAAGGAAAGAACTAGAAGTTTTTTAGTCTTGATGTTCTTTCTGGATAGTTTGTTAGTAATTGAATGTAGAATAGGTGTTTCTATAAGAGGTTTCTTAATTTTAAAATGTGTTTTCTTCTAAATGTTTTTGTTTTGAATAAATAAATTAGTTTTAAGAAAACTACTGGTCAGAATATAATCCTGAGAGAATGGTCAGAGATGCCATAATCTCTTTTTTGAAACTCATTACCATTAAACATTAAGTGTAAGCTTTTTTCCACTGCAGAATAAGAATGTGTGCCTTTAATTGTGGGAATGATAGAAATTGAGAGAATGATGTCTGATGTGTTTGTGAACATTACTTTCAGTCTTGAATCGACCATTTATTTTCTTCCATACCACAACAAAAAGAAAGAGGATCTTTAATATCTAAGAAATTGCCAGTGTGGTTGCAGTCAAATTCTCCATCTGGTCTGAAGGCAGAGCATTACTGAATTTTTCATCAGTTAGGAGCTGGAAGTTGGAGACTTTATTAGGATTTCCTTCAGGGCAAGTACAAAAGCAGTCCAGTGGTGCAGTTTATTGCTTAAACATTACAGGCCTTGTATCTGATGTGCAGTAATAGCTGTGATCACATAGGAAAGTTGTTTAAAAACAACTTTAAATGCTTTTAGTAACTGCAGTTTCTTTGAGTAGAAAAGGTGATGGTGGTTTTCCAGTTTTACTCTTGCCAAATATTCCAGTTTTACTCTTGCCAAATATTGCCTTCAATATTTGCCCCTTGCAGAGAGGAGGCAGAGGCACAAGAGCAACAAGTGAGGTGTTGATGTGACAACTGAGGGTAGAAATGAAAGATAAAAGAAGGGACTGGCAGGTAAGGCAGAACACTTTGAAATGCATGCTAGTGGGAGTGGGACTTAAAATGGGAAAGGTGGCAGTGCAGGTTCTCTCTTTGTGCATAACTGGAATAATTATGTTCCACAGATTTTTCCACGTAGCATATTAAGTACCCAGGAATGCATGGAAGCTGGAAAAGAAATAAGAGTGAAAGTTCAGTAAGAACATGTCAGATGAGTGTGAACTGCAAGGCAAGAAAGAATGAGGCAGTGATACAGATTCTAGATCATAAATAAGGGGAGAGAAGATTATGATTTAGACTTTTAGAGGGCAGAAAGTAGAGGGGGGAGAAAGGCAAGTTAATTTGTGTGTGGAAAGAGGTAGTGGAATTTGTGTGTTGTGAAATCAACAAAGAATGATAGGATTTCTGATACAGGGACAACATTGGCAAGAGAAATGTAATTTGCCTACTCCTTTCCACTTGGATTTGCTCTAAAGAGGAATGTGTTAAGGTGGATTGCTGTCCTAAAGCTGTGACTAAAGTCACAGAAAAGGGTACCAAGAAGATGAAGTAGGAACTGGACATTTACTAAAATAGGTTATTTAATACAAGTTGGGCTGAAATTCAGATTTAGAATTAATTACATTTCTGTGTGTGTTATTGCAGTGGAGAAGGGAGAGTCCTCCCTGCTCAGGCACATTCAAAGGGCAGTTGGGCATAATTGTATGGGCAGGAATCAGGGATCAAGGGAGGGTTTGAACCTCTCTAAGTTCTCAAGAATTGGGAAAGTTAGAAGAAAAAGCCTTTGCTGGAGGAGTAGATGGAGGAACCAAAAATAATAATTCAATATATAAAGATAGTTAAAATAAATAGGTACTTTCCTAAAAAGCTGGGTGATGTGCCCTGTTTGCACCGTTTACTTATTTGATTTTTCTTCAAACTGATTTTGTGTGCTGCTAGGCCCTGTGTGCTCTCTGCAGAATTCCTTGGAGTGTTTGCTTCTTCTTTTCCCCACTAGCATCTCACTCCTCTTGCCTCCAGATTGTCTTTTAGTTTATTTTTATCCAGAGTTATCTCTAGTAATGGCCCATGAATTACAATGGGGGGGTTCAGCCTGTAATCAGACAAATTGTCAATTTTTCTGGGTATTGTTGGGCTGTATCCCTTTCTGATGTAAATTTCTGGTGGTGTCTCTTCAAGCATCAAGCTGAAAACTGTAGTCAGTGACTTCTGAGGGGTTTTACCCACTTGTATCTCAATCCTGGTTGTACCGTCACTCTCTGAGTCCAATAGAAATATTGATATATAGCAGTCCTAAAAAATAGTAAAGCACATTCTTCACACTCATCCTGTGCTGTAGCTACTGGTGAGTGAAATTTGGCATCTCCAGCAAAAGCTGTGTCACAGTAGAGACAGACAAGATATTTGTATCTTCATCCACCACAGCCAGTCTTTATTGTTTACAGATCATATTTATATGGTTTTCTGAAGGCTTTGTGTTTAATTCTAATTGGTTACTAAGTTGTTGTAATTCAGTTTGTTGGTTATCAATGTCCAGTGTATGTGTCCCTCAAAAACTTTCCTCTCTAAGAAAGAGGGAAACAGAAACAGATTTAAATCTTTCTTAATTTACTTTGAAAGTTTAAATAATAATAAGTATAATCAACAAAAAGTAAAATGGGGTTTGAAAATCTCATACTATAGTTTGCTGTTTAAATGTTTTCTCTTGCTTGATATACTTTATTTTTGATAGTCTGAGGAGCAAGATTCATTCAATGTTTACATTCTTGTCTCCTGGGAAGAAGCTGTTTCACACAGGTAGAATCTTTCTCCTCCCAGGTGCAAATTGGTTCCCACAGGAATAATTGACATGCAAGCTGATTCTCACTGCTACAACTCCATTCTCACAGGAGTTTTTCAGGGTGGCATTTAGCTGTACCCAGCCCAAGCAGCAAGCTCTGAACCATGGTTTTACAAGACCTTCCCTTTGTAAGGTTTTAACATATGCTACAGCTTTGCAGCTGTTTTGGCAGTGCCCAAGTGCCCAAATTTAGGATGAAATTGCAAGTTGTCTTGAATCTCTCCATGGATCAACAGTTGGGGAAAATTGGTTTCAGGTATTCCCTCTGACTTGGCCAGAGAGGATGGAACAGGGAACTTCTGTATATGAACATGTTTGGAGAAAAACAAGAAAAAAAAGACAAAAGAGCCCCATGTTCCATCTCAAACTTGTGTGGGTTTGAGGGGCTAATGGTAATAAAAAGCAATAAAAACTGCTACTTACATTCTTACCAAGGATATATGATTTTGAATAGAGAAAAAAACCCAGATCCATTGGGTAAACAATTGCTGTTTGTCAGAGTAAAATTCATTTTAGCTCCCCATGCCATCTGTCCTAACCCACATGAACAAATTGCCTTTCCATTGAGAGTACAAGGGCTAGGTTTCAACAATTGAATAAAATCTTGTAGTTTCTGCTATCCCACTTGAAAGCTCAGTGTTTCAATTTTTTAACTTGGGAGTCAGGTGGTGATAAACTTACTTTGTTTCTTTGTCTCCTGTTATAAGAAATTGTTGCAGGGAGATTGTGCCAGCAATCCGTGGTTACTTTCAAAACTATATTTAAAATGTAAAAAGTGACTCAAGAAATGGAGAAACAAAATAATAGAACTGAGAACTATAAATAATCAGCACTAATATCAGTGCAAATTATCCCATGATTGTAGAAGATGCAGTTGTGGAATTGTACAAAATCAATGTAAATAATGTTACTGGTATGTTCAAGTCTGACATGAGGCCTTAGATGGTGAATAATCAAATGTATTCAGAGGTTTTTTTTCCTATAAACTATTTAGCATTTTTATATGTGAGTTGGAATAAAAAAAGAATTTCAAAAATCTGATTTGTGCTTGAGTTAGAGTTACTGATAAATTTATCAAATGACACACTGGTGAGGTCTTTTTCCATGAGGAGACCAGGAAAATGAGGAGGAAAAGTCTGGATCACTTGGTAAACAAAAGAGAAATAAAAATACACTTTTTTACTATGCTTTTAAAGTTCACAGAACCATAGAATAGTTTGGCTTTGAAGGGACCTGTGGAGGCCATTTAGTCCAAACTGTCTACAATGAGCAGGGTAATCTTCAACTAGAACAGGCTTAATTAGGGTGTTCATCATTGGCTGTGACAAAGGGGACAAAATGTACTCTTAATAGCAGTGTTTATTAACAGGCAGTAGTAGAATAGAATTTAGTAGATGAAAATTGAATCTAAGGACATTCTGGGTTAGAAATAGAGTTGTTTTTTAATAGAGAATGTAGTTAGGCATTTCACAGATGTACTGGCAGTTACAGTCAGTCCTTCAGTCTTGAAAAAATTGACAATTTCTAAATAATGGCTTTTTCTAAAACCATGTCTAGCTCATGTAGAAATTTAGTTCAGGGAAGTGCAGAGGCCTGGGTTTTATGTGGTCCAAAATCAATTACAGACATTTTGGGTCTGGTTTCATGATCTGCCTTGCTGAATCTGGAGCAGACTGACTTCATCCCACCTTAAGGCTCTTTTTAGCCATTTCAGTTTCCCTACTGGCATGTTTGTGAAGTCAGCCTGGCAGTACCTCTTTCATATTCTGCTGTATCCACTTCCTGCAGTGCTGAACATATTTCTGGTGGTTAACAGTGATAGATAACCAGCTTTATCATTTTTTGATAAAGTACTTATTGCTTACAAGTACAGTAATCAATTAATTAGCTCTTTATTGTAAAGAATCCATTTCTGTGCTGTATTGACAAGCTGATAGTTTTGTACCTGCATGTCAGGGTACTCTTACAGCTTTGTTTTCATTATTTCTCATTATGTGGAGCTTGGGATAATGGTTACTGGCTGTCCTGAAACGGAGTCAGGATGATGAACTGCCAAAAGGGGGAACATGGACGGCATCTGTAATGCATAATTGCAAATAAATCAATAACTAATGGCCCCTGAATGTGTTTACCAGTTCATTGTGGTGATGTATGGACCTCTGGAAACCCTGGGTGCCTTATAACAGTTATTGAGATGATTACAGTGGGTACTTTGGCCCTGGCAGAAATTAGTGTATCCAGGCTACTGAGAATGTAGACACAGTTTCTGAGCTTCCCAACAGTGCCTGAGGAGCAGAACAGTAATCTGAGGAAAAATGAAACTTGTTTGTTAATATTTGGAAAATTAATAAAGGAGTGGCAAAATTTAGGACTTACTTGCACCCCTAGAATTTATGTTTGGATATTGCTAGTGGTAGGAGAGCCTTTGGGAGCAGATTTTTTTTCTTGTTAGAAGTGCAGGCCAGATCATGTCAAAAGAAATCATAAAAAAAGAGAGTTTTTCCACAGTCTTTCACAGTACATGTTTTAGGCATAAAATCAAAATGGATTCAAATGAGCTGTCCTCGGGACCATCTGTGGATGAATGGATAGTCTTGTATTGTTTGCACTGATGTTTTCTTGGAAAAAATCAAGAAAGCATCTAGATTTATTAGTTGATTCTGCAGTAGGATATTTCTTTGGTAGAGAAATTCACATTAATCACTATGAAAATTTAAAAAAACATATAAGAAAAGACAATATTGCAGCGTATTTTGGAGTATGTCAGAAAACTGAAGTAATTTGATGTCTATCATTTAATCAGCATTGCCTCTTTAACATGATGAATTGTGTGGCATATGCCCCCTGTGCTGCTGGAGCTTAAAATATTGCTGATGTTTAATGATACCATAATCAAAATTTAAATCTACAGAATAAAATTATAATTGGAACAGTTTTCTATATTTTATTGCACTGTTGTTTATTTTAACATTGGTCATAAATGCAGTTGATTTTCAAATATAAGCCTTTTAAAGGAGGGGATAGGGAACATCTTTGGGAATAGCACATGGTTATTTGTGACTTAGAAAACTGCCATGAAAATCGATTGCATGCCTCATATCATGATAATTTATTGCAGCATTTTCATAGCTGTTCTTTTACTTCTCCTTGCAAAATGGTCAGGCTGAGTTTTGTAACAGTGTTTGCAGTTGTTTATGCAAGATTAAGTTATATACATAGCTGTGTGTGCATCTCTATTGTGTGAACATACTGTTTAATTATCTGTGAGATATGTAAAGCTGTTTTGCAAAACAAACAGGAACGTGTTCTGTTGTTAAGCTGTGGTGATGAGATGATAGTGAGAATCAAGGTGAGAAACTGGAAATTACTACCAGTAAAATAATGCTGGATTTATTCTTTCACATGTGATAAACTTACATCTATAACTGCTGGTAATGGTAACCAGAAGCAGATGTTTAAAATCTGGGCATATCAGTACCAGTATAGACTTTGTATCTTAGACTTGTAATAATTTTAAATTAAGAAATTACTTTCAATTGCATGTATTAAGCTCAATTTCCACCATGTGAGGGTAGTAAATTAAAAGTTGGATGATCATTATAGCACTTTCTTGAGACTAACTGAACTTAGTACTCAAAATTACTCTACATTCATGTTTTGGAATAATTTCCTGTGACTCTTTACTCACCTTGTTGACTCTGCAAAGACTGTTGGTCATGCACATTCTCTGTGACAGAGAAGAGTAATCAAGAGAAGGGGTTAAAATACATTTGATGATGTAGCTGGAATGGTAGAGGTGTTGGAAGAAGGCTGCATGGGGAATTTCTGTACAGCATAGATGCCTTTTTGAACACAGAACAGATCCTCAAGGAGCATTGGAGGGTTTTTAAGGATTGTTCCTTCTGTGGAGAAATTATCTATTCATCTTTTTAAAGCTTAAGCCTTTGTCTTCCTCTCAATGTGGGTGCAGAGCATCTTAAACCCACTCCTTGTTCTATGGTCAGTCAGTCTATGGTCCAGTCAGGAGCTGGTTTGTGTTTCTCTGGTCACAGAGTCCCAGAATGGTTTGGGTTGGAAGGGACCTTAAAACTCCCCTCATTCTATGCCCTGCCATGGTGTGGGACACCTTCCACTAGACCAAGTTACTCCAAGTCCCATCCAGCCTGGATGTGGACACTTCCAGGCTTGTCCTGTGACTCTGAACTGAGTCCTCTGGGCACCTCACTGGGAAGTTGCCTGCAGCTCACAGATTATGCTCCAGTCTCCACACTGCAGTGTCATATTCATCCCCAACAGCATCGGCCACAGTTGTGTTGCTTTAAACTGAGAAATGTGATTTACTTGGGCATTTGGGAGGAAATGTTAAAGATTTAGCAGAAACTAAAGCATTGCAGTAGTTTTATTTCTGTAGTGTTGGGCAGCATGCTTGGCATAGAGTAAGTTTTTTCATTTTATACTGTTACTTTCTGAAATAGTGGTGATAAAGTTAAACAAGCCCTAGTGCTGAGAACTGGAATAAAGCTCTTGCATTTCAGTGATGGATCTTTCTGTAATTGTTATTTTCCCCTTACTTTTTCCGACCTCTCAGATTATTAATCATATCTGGCTAATCAAATCTGGTTTTACTAGCTGCAGTAAAAGAAACAAAAGCAGTGAAGTGCAGCAGCTTGAAGTTTATCCTTCTGATGGTAGGAAATAATTGCAGTGTATTTATCAATGAGTGCTAATGAGAGCTCTAGTCCAAAAGTGATTGAGTGTCTGTGGCCTAGTTAGACATTGAGTAGTGGAGCTTTCTAGTTTTTTATTGCACAGGCAATGGCTGGACTTGATGTGGCAGAGCCTTAAAACTGACATAGTCAGGAGCAATTTCAAGTGCAAATTTACTGTTAGCACCAGTTCACAAACTGTCTGGAGAGCCACACTGGCCCTGAATTTGAAGACAGAGCAGTTTTACCATTGCTTTTTTAATTAATCTGGCTTTTACTACCTATTACATATTATCTTCATGTTTATTTTATTAAAAAAAGGAAAAATTGTCAGGGTTATAAACTAAATAAGGAGGAGTTATGTGGCCACAACCTTTGTAGCTGAGTTTTATGGTTTTTATTAGCAAGCCAAGCAAGATGGAGCAGGCAATAAAAGTTTTACTACATTCTTCTGCTATTGCTTTCAACTTCCTTTCCTTACATTTCAAATGTTTATAAAATAATTGTGCTCATGATTAGCATAGTAAAATAATGTGCAAATGTGTTGTATTATGGTTACTACAGACACTGGAGGAGCACTTTGAAACTGAGTTGTTTCAGTATTAATTGTACAACAGTGCCTACTGACTATTTCACTGGTGCATTGTGCTCAGTGGGTGCAATACACTAAATCTTCATTTATTTATACTCTGCTAGGAAAGGGTACCCTGTCCCTTCAGTTACAGAAAATGTGAAAACAAGGTAAAATCATGCTCAGCTACTGTATTAGATGTCAATTTTCTGTCACTCCTGCAGCAGAGCTTTTAAGATTAGTTTAATACTTTCCTGCTTAGAATTTGGTGCCTTCTGAAGTCAAAACTGAGCTGCTCAGAGAACAGACTACCAGGACTTTCTTCATGGGAAAGAAGGAAACAGGAACAGATTTAAATCTTTCTTAATTTACTTTGAAACTTTAAATAATATTAAGTATAATCAACAAAAAGAAAAATGGGGTTTGAAAATCTCATGCTATAGTTTGCTGTTTAAGTGTTTTCACTTGATATAGTTTATTTTTGATAGTCTGAGGAGCAAGATTCATTCATTGTCTGCAATTACAGCCAAGAGTATTTTCATTCTTGTTTATAAATTTGTGTTTTAAGAATGTCTTGTTTATTTTCACTTTTTGAATGTGTGGATTCTTAGTAATCCTTAAATTGTTTTGAAAGTTGGGACAAAAACTTAGTGTGAAACTCAAGCCCTGTTGTGAAAATGATGTATTTAATAGGTAGCTTCTCAGTACACCTACTGGTGTGCAAGGGACTGCTTTGATATTTAAAAACCAAAATAGGCAAATTTCAATATATTGGAACAGGTTTAAAATAAAAATAGACAAAACATGTTCTCCATAATAAAAGTGTATCAGATTTTTCAGGAAAAATAGGCAATTTTTAAAATTCTCTGTAACTGAATTAAAAAAGAATTCCAATGGTATGTCAGTATAGCTATCAGTGATTACTGTAGTACTCATTTCTAAGTACAGAAAAATGCTGATTCTTGGGTGAGAATTGAAAATAGAGTATTTCCTTGGAAATATTTAGTGATACAAGTTAGGCTGTCTTGCTGAGTCTTGGACATAGACAGTAGCTGTGCCCTAAGAAGAACTTAATTTTCATTACTTCACACTTCTGAAAAAAATATCTAGTATTTGCTTTTTAAATTGAATGTATGGATACACCAGTGCCTGTGACTGTGCTCCTTGTGCATGGCTGAACTGCAGTGTTGGAATGACCATGACAGCTTTCAGATTGAAACTTCTGATGATAATGGTCATTCATTTTTGCAAAAAGAAAAGGTTGCTCCTTCTCCTCCCTCACTGAAAGACAGTGATCACTAATTTGCTGTCTGATGGGCTTTGCCTCACTTAAGATTGCTCTATTTTCTTTCAGAATTAAAGTAGCAAGGTTTGAGCTCGTTCCTGGTTACAGAGTGAAGCTGCTTCTTCAATTGACTTCAATTTTTAACATCTGAGTAAGGAGAAACTTAACACTACCTGTAATAATGATAGAGACAAGGCCAAGCTGTGATTTAGACAAACTGATTTGGATGTTTTCTATTAAACTGTACTACATTTTTCTCAGCTCTGAGATGATTTAGATCAGTTCCACTTATCTATTCATTGCCTTCTGTATGTTTTGACAAATGAGTCTCTTGTGTCTTTCTTGAGGAAAAAGAAACCTGTAGACTTGCTCTGAAGAGCCCTGCTGTTGGAAGAGAAAAGGCAGTCTTACTGGAAAAATTCAAGACAGGACAAAAAAGAGATATTTCTAATAGCTTTAAGGGTAAATTTTCTTAATTGCATGACAGCTTGCATCGAGATAAGGTTTTTTATTTTATAAGGGGATATTAAGGAATAATTTGATATTCAGAAGATACGAGTTCAGTTTACAAGCTGTCCTAGAGAATTTCATCTTGATCTGGGGTAAGTCACTCAATCCTCTTATGGTTCAGGCTCTTAAATTAAAAGGAAAAAAAGGCAACCAAAAAATCCCAAACAAACAAAAGAAAGGCAAGCTTTTCTCTTCTTGTTTGTTTTTTGTACGTGAACCTGTGAGCTCTTAAGGCATGCCTTGGTGACTTCACACAGTCCTGACTTCTGTAGCCTTCTGTCTGCTGATATTTTAGACAGCTATGGAAATACTGTGTGTAAATGGCCCAAGAGTCATGGGCAGCTTTTTGTGAGTGGCTGGTTGTTGCACCTGTGATTTTAGATAACAGAGGGAGTGTGCTGTCAAAGGGACAGTTTGGTAGAGACCAGGTACTATTTACCCTTGTCAGGGGCTGAGGATGTGCCTTCAGAGGGGTTTTGGTTCATAGAGATTTTTCCTAGGACACTCTTTGAATGTTCTGTTCCTTGCCTTTGATGATATGGGAGCATAATGTTTAATGTCACAGGCAGGAAGTGCAGTAATTCCACTTCTATATGGATGTGAGAGAGAAGCTTGGTAGGTTTTTATTTGTGTCATAGTGCAAATGTCTCATACATAGCAGATAAAGGAGTGAACAAAAACACAGTATATTGCTTTGTCTCCTTAGTACTCAGGATGTTTTTCTGAATTCTGGCTTCCACATGGCCCTTGCCCATGCTGAAGGAGCATCAGACTTTGCAGTCAATGACTTTTGCAGTCAAAAGTTCTACAAGCCTTGTTAGGCAAGGTCTCAACTTGTGTAGTGGATTCTCTTTTACCCTTAGGATTTTCCAATTGGAAATAATAGAATAATAATCTAGAATAATAGAATAAATAATGAAACTTGATTGCCTAAATTTGTTAGGGGAGAGGAGATACCTTCATATAAGTGTTATTGAACAGTTCCATTGTAGCAGGTTTTTATGATGAAAATACCCCTTTTATTCAGCAGTGAGAAGTATTTGTGTCTGGGGAAGAAGTCACACTGTGACTTGTACATAGTGTGTGCTGGGGAGCTACTGAAATCAGCATTTCATCTGGCCATGACAAGTGATGAAACTGTTCATGCCAGTGGAAACCATAGGTATGAATTATCTCAGCTGAGGCCAAGTCTCCTGCTCTAGCAGAATACAGGATGACCTCTTCAAAAGGTGGAAAAGCTGCAGTTTCAGAAATATTTTGGATCCTCACAATGGAGTTATAGAAAAACTAATATTTTTATATTATTATCTTTTTACTATATTATTTTAATGTTACAGCAATCATTTCCAACACTATCTCCTGAAGTAGTACCTGGGGATTTTTTTTCTACTGGTAAATGCAAGACTTTCTGTCACTTCTATTCAGAGAGCTTTGTCTTTCCTAGGCTTGTTTCACTCTGAAATGAGTAAGTCTGGTAGCATTTACTAATTGGTTGAGTTCCAGAAAGTGAATGAGAACAATTTGTAAAATCATGCTGATTTTATGCCTTTGTTATGTTATAATCAGAGTTGTTCAAATTTTTAAATCCTGAAAAGTAGAACTTTGCAAGACAAGGAGTACAGAAAGCCTCCAAGAGCTGCATAGAGGTACTGACACATTGGGACTATACTTACCTTTAGTAAATATCTTTACTCATCTTGGAGTTTGTGTGTAATAAATACTGCAGACTTCTGGTAATTGTTCCTAAATTTGGAAAATCTATGGATTTTTCTTGAATGGCTTCAGAGATCTTCAAGAATATTGTGGCTGAGATGCAGTCAGGACTTGATATGCAGTTATATAAAAATGTGGAACTTTAGCCACAAACACATTCCTTGCTCAGTTAACAATGCCAGATTAATCTTTATGTATTTGTACCTGACATATTTATTTCCTAATTCTGACTATTCCAGATTTATTACTTTTGTTTTTTCCAAAATTAGGTATCTTGCTAGGATCTGTATTAAGCAAAGGATGACTTTGATCCTTTGCTCTCCTTGATTTCCAGATTGTGTCTTCCTCCCCAGCCAGAGAAGAAAGACTGTTGTCTGATATTAGTCAATATTGGACGTCCCTACTGTTCCATGGATTTTAGAGTGGTTTTGTTAGGTTGTGCCTGTGATTGAAGCCAGTCCACTGAAAAATATCTTCTAGGTCGTGGGTCTGGAATAGATGTGCTCAAACTTACCATTAAGTCATTAGCTTAATGATCTTCATAAGTTTGTCTTGGGTTAATGGAGAATGCAGTGTGTAGAGCTTCTGAAATTAAACACAAACAGATTTTCTTTTGCTACTTCGTAGTTGTGAAATTTGCTTTATACTCATTCCTGCAAATTATGGGGAAGCAGGATGGCTGCTATCAAGTTTAGTGCAAACAAATGCTGAAAAGAGTTAGTGGTTATCCCTGCTGTGTGTGTGGGCTTTCAGATTAAAATACAGTGATTTTATTCCCTCCTTAATCTTAGTGTTTGATGGGCAGTTGAAAGAGTAAGGGATTTCAGTCTCCCTTAAAGCTTCTCACAGCAGGATGTCCTAAAATGTTGTAAACAGAAGCATCAGCCAGGTCTTCAGCAAACTGTGGTGTCTTGGGAAGTGGTTTTGTAATGCCTGGTGCAGTCCTTAAAATATATTGTGCACAGTTACCCTCCTTACATTGTTTAATGACAATCTATTTTTAATAAAGCTATTTAGCTCGGTTAATTAGAGCTAGTAATAAATCTCCTACACTGCTGATTAATCTAAGGAAATATCTTAAACCACACCAATGGAAAATGAGGCTGTAAATTAGCTACACATATTCTGAATTTTTATTGGCATTATACTTACTAGAAAAGTCTTTTGAAGAATACAACAGCTTTGCCTCTGGATGCAACTCATGAAGCCAAGGTCCCATGGAACACAGGGATCTCATGGAGCCAAGGTCCCATGGAAAACAGGGATCTCATGGAGCCGCCCTCCCATGGAACACAGGGATCTCATGGAGCCAACCTCCCATGGAGAACAAGGATCTCATGGAGCCAAGGTCCCATGGAGAACAGGGATCTCATGGAGCCAAGGTCGCATGGAACACAGGGATCTCATGGAGCCAAGGTCCCATGGAACACAGGGATCTCATGGAGCCAAGGTCCCATGGAGAA
>JBBMKD010000002.1:3075711-3091271 GCA_037834095.1 Argya squamiceps
TGGAGCCAAGGTCCCATGGAACACAGGGATCTCATGGAGCCAAGGTCCCATGGAGAACAGGGATCTCATGGAGCCAAGGTCCCATGGAACACAGGGATCTCATGGAGCCAAGGTCCCATGGAACACAGGGATCTCATGGAGCCAACCTCCCATGGAAAACCATGATCTCATGGAGCCAAGGTCCCATGGAACACAGGGATGGAAAACAGGGGTAGACAACAAATAGACCATGAAAAAATAGAAAATAACCCATGCCAGTAATCTCACTGAAGGGTTTGATACAAGCCTTCTTTCCCAGTTTTAGTCCTGTGTTTTATGTCAGGCCAGTTATCTTAAATAATAGGAATATAATTGGAAATGAACTCATTATTAGTGTTCAGTTGTTCTGCCCTCAGTCAGCTTTAACAATATGTATCAAAATTAATAAAATCAGGGCAGCAGTGATTAAAAAAATTATGAAAACTGAATCGAAGAGAAAAAACAGAGTGGGAAAATAAGTTGAATTTGATTTTTCAAAATAGTAGTATAAATAGGTATGTTCTGTGAAGTTATGCAGCATTTCTGAGAATTAACAATTTTGGTTTTGTGCAGGATTCAGAGTTTCCTGTTGATGCTGGAGAGACTCCATCCTTTGGGGGTGCTAAAAAGCACACTCAACCCCTGAAGTCTGGACAGTATCAGCTGAGCAGCATTTTGAAGGTGCACGACTTCGCAGTGAGCTGGTAGGAACCATGAGCAGTACATTAATTTTATTATGTGCATGTGGAGTTTTATTTTTCAACAGGTCATTGAGAAGCGTTTACTGTAAGCAAATATCTGAAAAATTACCAGGAGCAGTCAGGGGACTTGCTCTCTGAAGGATGTGGAAGTGGAAAAACTGAACATGAAATCAGTGGGGTTTCATGGGAGTGAAGTGGGAACAGTAAATACAGTAGAACACCTGGGCAGAACTGTTTACAGATTGAAATTCATCTTTTAGGTAGGAAGAGTGGGATTTGGTTAGTAGGTATAAAAACAGAAACCAGAGATGACTGTAAACTCAGCTTCCAAGAAACTGAATTATAGTGCTGAATATTTTTGCAATTTGTATTTGATTGCAGTTTATTCCCCTGGGTCAAAAATCAGAAGAGCTGAAATTTAGATTGGCTTGTAAGCAATGATATTTCAGGGCTTGCTAGCTGCAGCTGAAGAATAATGAACCTGAAAATATTAAACAAAAAAAAAAAAAGAGTAAAAATTCATAGCTAAATTCTGACAATTCTGACACATTGACTAGGTTTGGATATATTTTTAAATTATTAAAAATATATCTTTACTCATTTAATAGTTAAAATGCAAAGGTCACACGCACCTGCTTTTGGTGACTGCCCATGTTTTACAGTAAATAACCACCACAGTTCTGTGAGCTGTGAGCTCCAGAAGGCCAGGTTCAAGCCATCATTTCCTTTTTACTGTTTGCCTTGTTAAAAGTCTGTCTGTGCCTGGCAGATTTCAGTTGTATAGTACTTCTGAATGTTGTTAGAAACTACTTGTGAATCTGGAAGTATTTAATGTGTAATTGAAAGTATTGGAAGCTCTGGTCCAGTGAGGAAAGAACATCTATAACAAAATTTTTCCATTATTTTGTAGCTGAACAACAGCAGGTAAATATGATCATGTAAGACTATTCCTTGTTTTCTTTCTCTTTCTTAAATTATAGTTTTATATAATTTCTGTAGATCCTTATATCCAGTGCTTGTAGTTATTGCTAGCAGAGATACTTAATGTGCTGAGAAATTCTAAGTATTTTTTACAATTCACGACTGGATATCACACCTTAAGGATATAGTGCCACTTCAGCAAGCAATTTTCTAAAATAAAAATAAATTGGATGTCCTTAAACTTACTTGGTAACACTTTAGAACTTGCTTGGAGAAACAACTATACTGAAAGAAACCTGCCAGAGAGGATGTGTATTTAATTTTATATACTGGAAGTGTGATGTTGACTTTCATGTAAAGATGTTCCTTTAAAGAAAACAAGTGTCTGGGATAATGCTCTGAAATTAACTGAAATGCTTCTTTTAAAAATGTGATAATATAAAATCATGTAAAGAACAAAAGAATTTTAAGGTGTGCTTGAAAAAATGTAAACTAAGCAACTGAAATTTTCATTTGCTTTAAAAAGTCTCTGTGTATATTGAAGGGGGGCATGGTTTCTACACATTTATCTATGTCTGAAAAAAAACACTTAAAACATAATTAAGAAATTTATTTTCCTATCTGAATACTGCTATTTAAAATCAGCCTTTTTAAGTAATGGAAAGGAGAGACTGTATTGTTTTTTGTGTTAGTGCTACAGGCTCCATGGTAGCCTGCTTTGCTTTTTTTGACAGTGTTTCCTACAGTATTTTTTTAAACTGCTCAATTTAAAGCAAATTTGACAGGAATAACAGACTCAGGAAGTCCTGAGGCTCCCATGTGTTTCAAAAGAACAGATCTCTATGGAAGAAAGGGTCACTTTTAGGATCCTTTTGGCTGCAGGTGACTGAGAACTCAGGGAAAGGAGAATTTGCAAATTTTTTGGGGGGAAGAGCTGCAAATGGAGCTCATACCTTATTAGATGCTATAGGAGCCAATCCCAAGGCACACAGGTAATGCACACAGAGCTTGGGTTTTTAGTTTGACACAGCAGCTATTCAGTTCTGGATCTAGTTTTCCAAGAGGTTATTAAATGCATAAATCAAGATTTTTCAGAGAAGAATGACTTAGATTAAATTATCTGTGTAGGGAATTAAATAAAAATAGCCCATCTAAATAAATTCTGAACGTTCACTAAATGTATTTCTTGTAATTATAATTGTCTATCTGGTTTTACAGACACAAGGGGAAATCCATATGCACTAGATGAAAACTCATTTTTTCTTGTAGTTAATAGGATAGATGGAAAACATTTTGTTGACTTATGAGACCAGATTTTTCTTACCAGAACCGGTATATCAAAAGGACAGAACAGAATCTGGTTTGTGTATGGGTATTACTGGGTTCTTTTACATTTTTGTAGAAACTGGAGCACCTGCAAATCCATATTCACAGTTTGCACAAGCTCACATACATTAGTTCTTCAGACTTTCATCAGTATTCATTGAAATGCTTGTTAGTGAAGGGGGAGGAAAAAATCCCTTGGGAAGCCGTCTTTATTTGCTGCTAAGCTGAATGATTCCCACTTCTCAAATCATCACAGAGGCATTCCTCTTCTGCATTAAATTCACATTGCTCCTTGTAAATATCCTGGTGAATGTTACTGTGCCTACAAGAAGCACTGTAATAAGATCTACACTGGCTAAAGGATCTTCCTTGATCTTACTTGTCCACTTGTTCCTCACTTGCTTTCTGCATCTTTGCTGTAACCTTTTGTATCATTTCCCAGGGAAAATACCTCTGCAGTCATCACATGCAATGCTGCATCAGTCCTGGTTTATCTTGTTCTCACCTGGGAAAAGAAAGGTGCCCACACGAACAGTGTGGGCTGTTTTTTAATGGTGCTTGTTTTAAAAGGTGCTTTTTTTAATGTTTAGCACAGCATTGGAAACCAGGAAGATGCCAGGTATTATGGTGGAGAGATGAATACCCAAGAGGAAGCTGAAAAAATAAGCAGTAATCATCTTGGCTTTTTTGGTAATTTTTTAAGATGTCATGGTCTTTTTTTTCCTCCCTTTCCTCCCTTTCCTCCCTTTCCTCCCTTTCCTCCCTTTCCTCCCTTCCCTCCCTTCCCTCCCTTCCCTCCCTTCCCTCCCTTCCCTCCCTTCCCTCCCTTCCCTCCCTTTCCTCCTCCCTTCCTTCCTTCCTTCCTTTGCAGCTGGGTTGGACTTGCTGATCTTTAGAGGTTTTTTCCAACCTTAGAGATTCTGTGATTCTCATTTATTTTATTTGTTTGTTTGTTCCATTGTAAACTGATCTTTTACCTACCAAGTGTACCTGCACTAATAGGAAATGTATATTATTCTTGCTTACATGTAACCTGGTGTTCTCAGATCCTTTATCCTTGTTTGATAGTTTGTAAAAGAAAAGGCTAGAAAATTGCTAATGCTCTGCCTAGGCACAGTAAAAATAGGAAGGTGGAGATAATAGTAAAGAAAAACAAATACAAAATGTTTAGTGATTATCTCACATTTCCTGATTGGTCCAATAAAAGATAACTTTTCAATAGGGTCTAATTCATCATTGTATCTTACTATGCTAGTTTCCCCAATTTTTTATCAGTGGATTCCAGAGAAGATTTTAAAAACTTATCTCCTTGGGAACCATGCAAATTGACTTGTGGCCTTAAATTGAAATTAAAGGTACAATCTTGAGCTGAAGGTAAGAAAGTTCTGCAGAACCCTGCACTCTTTCCCTCTTCAGTTCACATTTAGCACTTCTTCTCAGTAACAGCTGAGCACATATGCACACAGCTGCACAACCACATCACACAGAGGAGCTAACTATGCAGGGAAGAGAATCCTTTGAGTGTTGACATGAGGAAATTCTTTTGGAATAGGTTATAGCCTGAAGTTTGCTGTAAAGTGGGTGGTATTAGTGTGTATGCCTTTCAGAGTTCCAAGTTTTCCATTTAGTTGGTAAGGTGCTGAGGCACAGGGGATTAGGCAGAGTGTGAAGAACAAGGGATTTTGTTCTGTCAGCCAGATTTGATACTGCTCTGTCCTGTGTTTTGGTCCTTTCTAGACATAACTCCCCATTTTCTTTTTTTATTCACAAACTTTGGCTTTCTTAGAGTTACTTGTGGGAAGAGCAGGACCTTGAAATTGCGTTGTGTGAAAACAAAGTAGCAAAAGTAGCACAGATGATTTTTAAGCAAACATCTTGGTAGTTCTTTTTGTTGCTGCTCCTATTTGCTAAGAGCTCTGCATTAACATCTCAGAGCAGTTTTGTCATGGTCTGTCCTGTCACTACCCTTGATATCCTTCTCTGTGATGCCTGTAGAGCTCTGACAACAGTCACCCTGATGGTTTGCTGAGACTGCTGCCTGTCAGGCTGACAAATGTTGGCTCCCTTTTTCCTGTGTTCTGCCCATTTGTTTCCATCTCTCTGTTGCCTTAGAGCTGGTGAAGTAATGTCATTTTATTCTGTCTCTGAACAACACCAAGCAAAATAGGCTCTGTCTACCAAGAGGTGATCAGTTGTATGATTCTTTGTGTCCTTGTGTAACACAAGGTAAGAAAGAGGACTCAAAGTCCAAAATTCATGAGGCAATTTCCTGTTGAAGAGTTTACTGAGGTAAAAAAACCCCCTTACTAATTATTTAAACCCTCTTTTTGCCTCCTAGGGCATTAGAAAAGAATTTTTTTTATTAAATCACATTTTTCCATTAACAGTAAAACTTTTTAATTGTGCCATCATATGCTGATTTCTTGCATGAGTAGCCAGAGTGAATTGGAGATTTGCATTAGCAACATGAGCTGCTGCTTAATTTTCCTACAGAAATTGTACCTGCTTTTAAAGGAATATGATGTACAGGTACCTCTTGTATGAGGAAAGGCAGAGAGAGCTGGGGCTGCTCAGCCAGGAGAAAAGAAGGCTCAGGGGTAGATCTCATCCATCAATGTGCACAAATATTGAAGGGAGGGTGCTAAAAGGTGCCCATAAACACACACATTAGTGTGTATAAATTAAATACAAGAATATATGTGCTATTCATTTTCATATCTGCTGAAGAAGTGTAGACAGTGATTTGCAGGATTGGATTTTTGTGTGTGCTGAAATATTCAAATACTCAATTTGGCCTCTTTTGAAATATTCAATTTCTGTGTCTTTTCAAAAACAAAAGGAGTATGAGTGGAAGCTTGGGTTAATCTTTATCTCCTTGTATATATGACAAGAAATTCCTTATTCTCATGTTTTATTTTCACCTCTCCATTTGATCAGTCTTTGAATATTTCTTTGGAGAAACTAGTGTTAAAAATGGTTAAATGTAAAATTAACAAGTGAGTGCATTTTCCCTGACACAGACGGCAAAACCCAGCAGATCAGCTTGGATCACTGACCCATCAGTCTGTACACTTGCAGTAAGGGTTTTTCAGGATGTTTTAAACATTTAACTTTCCCAGATAAACCTGTCAAGTATTTTAACATCAAATTAATGTTGTTAATAATTTTTTTATCTCTCTGTCTGCCATGTAGAAAATTCAAGTACTTTCCTTTGAAAAATTCTTGCATTAATGCCTTTTTTTCCCCCCATGACTGGCCTTTATGAGTAGTATGAATGTCTGTTTAAACTGCACATGAAGTTCTTACCCTTCTGCAAAGAACAAGTGACAAATAAAGCCTGCAAATGTGGGTTCACTCCACATCACTTACAGAGGCTGGGAGGAATTCACTGTGTGTGTGCCCTGCCAGCCTCGTGCACATCCTTATGTCCCCAGCAGTCCTGTGAGACAGCATTATCCTCCTGTGGAATCATTCCTGCAAGATTGCCCCAGTGGAAGGCCCAGGAATTAAATTCATGTCTTCTGAGTCACAGTTCAGTGCTTTAACCCTCGGTGTCAGATGATCACTGGTTTCTATACAAATTAAGTTAATTTCTATCTGCATTAAGGCCTCTGTTGGAACGGAGGGATTGTTCCACAGGCTTATTGTACAGGCTCTGCAACAGCTTGGACACTGTTTATGTGGAGGGAGCACTCAAGAGGAAAATGTCAGATGTAGTTTAGCTCCCTGTAAATGCAGTTTAATAGAGAGGAAAAGTGAGCTCTCTGTGAATAATCAGTGAGAACTGTGTGCCTCACACTTGGAAAAGCTCTGGGAGACCTTTGTGCCGTGGCAGTAGGAATGCAGAACTTGTGGCTCCAACCCTCTCACCCTCCTTTGGAGCTTTTTCCATCTGACACAGCAATAAGAAGGGAAGTGAATGGTTCCCTTGGCTCCACCTTTCCCTCTTCCCCCACAGGGTAAATGTTCCTTCCTGTTCATCTCTAAAGCTTTGGGCTGTCAGTCTTTAGAAGCCTTTTTGTTTCTCATTAGCTCTGTCTGCAGCTCTGGCCAGAGCAATGGCTCCTGAGGGAAGGCCTTGGCTGTGGCTGGAACAGGCACTTTGAAACCATAGCAGCAATAATCTGAAGGAAAATCTCAAGGCATGTTGTGGTTTTATGGTGTGCACATGGAAAGACCTGAGTATCTCTGTAATTTTATTAGTGAACAAGCATCTTTACCAGAAAAAAAGGACAATTTTTAGGCAGGGTCAACAGAGGGAAAGCTTATAATATATTTTCTTTTTACTAGCTATCTTCATAGTTATTGAGCAGATTTTGCAAAAGAAGTACTTGTTTGGAAAAAAAAAAAAAAAGAAAGAAAAGAAAAAAAGATTGTAAAAGATTGTAAGAAGATATGGTTGTAACTTTATTGAGGCTCTTGTGTATTTTCCATAGAGCAAAAGGTGTAGTACCTGACAACTGTCAACTCTGCTAAATTGTTTGGCTTTTGCTTGTTGTTCCCAATAGTTTGTGGACAGAAAAGGGCTGAATAGAGTGGGTTAGTAATTTTCTGGTAAGTATTTAACTGGAAGCAATCGTCCTGTGGTGATCTGACTATTCTGGACTCCAAAGGTACCAGGACCTCAATATTTAATGGATGTGAGCAACGCTCTCACACACAGGATGGGATTGTTGGGGTGTCCTGGGCAGGGCCAGGAGCTAGAATGGGTCTCTTCCAACTCAGGATATTCTGGAATTCTGGAATTCTGTATTGAACAGATGTAATATATCAATAATAAAAGAAATGGTTTTGGCACTTGTCACCGGGGCTGGTATACGCTAACCAAGGACAGTTTGAAGAAAAGTTAGCTTATAAATATAAGTTAGATTATCTCATGAACTGTGAACAAGATGTTGAGCTTTTCTTGAAATTGAGTATATTTGTGAGCTTTAAAAAGATACTAGTTAGCATGAGGGAATTCATATAATGGGATTTTTTTTTTTTTTTAGAAAAGGAAAATGCTAAACTTTAGGATTTCTAAAAAGTGATTAATGTGTGTCATGACACTTCTTTCACTTTGATACAATTCTAAATAATTATTCACAAAAAGATCCTCATTGAAGTTGCAATACTGAATTTTTCTATTAAACTTAAAAGCCATTTACATTTTTATTATATATTTAACACCCATTCAGAACTACTATTTCTCAAAAAACAAATACTTTCTTTCATATGGTTAGAAGTTTTGTTTTCATTTTATACAACACTTTTTACATTTCGTAGTACTTGGTGATGAATTTTTCCATGTAAAGAATGTATGTAGTTCTTTGGGAAAAATAATTTTTTTGAAAAGTAGACTTTGTAGGCAGTGACAGCAAGATATGTGTACAATTAGCCCATAGATAAGTGGTTTGTTTTCTGGGAAAGTGAGGAGCATTGTGGAGTGGTTTTCCTGAGAACCAGAGAGTATTCAGGAATACTGTGATAGAAAGAAAGGAAGAGGAACATATAAAAGCTTAAGATAAGGCTAAATTAAAAATATATTCTAAAGAGAAGTAACTTACATAAATACAAGAATAATGCGTGATGTTCAAAAATCATCTGAAGGAATGTATAGGGTTGCGGTTGCTCTGTTTTGATGAGGAATTTTACTTGCCAAAGCATTTAATACATTGCAATTAATACCATGAAGCACTTTTCATTCTTTGATACTACACTGTAGAAATTGTAAACTGATTTATTGATGCTTATGGTCTTCCCTTATTCTCAGTCTGACCTATTGTAAGTTGTGCATGTATTA
The DNA here is from genome assembly GCA_037834095.1 of Argya squamiceps. Classification (NCBI taxonomy): domain Eukaryota; kingdom Metazoa; phylum Chordata; class Aves; order Passeriformes; family Leiothrichidae; genus Argya; species Argya squamiceps. Next base: position 3,084,460 of record JBBMKD010000002.1, read on the forward strand.
CAAACCTGCTGTACTAATGATTCTTCATTGGCTGGGCTAATGGAAACTGAAATCACCTGCCACTCATCTGCAGACCAGTTCCATAACCCAAATGTAAAATCACTGTGGGTTTAGGGTATTTATGGTTGCAGTGATTTAGAGATACAGCACTAACACAGAGATGCATAATGGTGGCAGTTTCCATTTGTGTAGCTCTATTTCCTAATCCCTGTGGCTTAGGAAATCTTGTATCAGTGCTTTGTTTTACAGGATGTTAATAGCTGTAGTTTGAAAAAAAATCTTCAGTTGATTTTTGGCTATATAAATATTTTTAAGTGAGATTTTCAATTATTAAAATGAGTGTGGTACTTGAACTATAGTGGCTGCAGTGTCTTTGAAGGAAAGCAAGACAAATATAAGAAATTTAAAGAAGAAAGTAGGTGTATTTACTCTTGTTTGAGTGAGTAACTACACTGCTGGCCAGAAGGAAAAGAATTATTAGATTGTAGGCAGACTTGCTGCGTTGTTGAATAAAAGTTCCTAAGTACAACAAAGCAATAAGGAGAAATACCTGTGAAAACTACAAGAATGATACCAACCCTCCTAGTGATGATTTCCTGTTTATTCCATTCTGATTTTAATATTTTCTTCATGGTAAATTCTGAAAACATCAGTGTTCACACACTTGGAGCTATGCAACTGATAAGACTGACAGAAAAAGTACAACTTGAACTCAGTCTGAAAGGTGAAGTTTTAAAGATGTTGAAAAGCATGTTCAGGTCTCATGAGAAGAGAGTGAATTCCTGTGGGTTTTCCTTGCAATGCTGAAGCTGAATTTTAGAGGCTTGTTGGCCTGTTCACACCACAATTCCCTCCATGTTCCTCTACTTATGATTTCAGCTCTTAATATTTCAGGACTGTCTCCCTGGAGAATTTCCAGCACAAAAAACCATCCAAATAGAATTGCTCAGGAAATGAAGCCGTAGAGAATCCTGTATATTTGGAGTGCTTTGCCAATGTCTGCCTTCATTTAAAAAAACTTTACAGTAGCTTCACTTCTGTACCTATTGCTCATTTCTCTAGCAATATTTTAGGCCAGATTACCTATTTCTTGCCATAGTCAACAGGACTTGGAGTAGCCTACCAGTACCAGGAATTCAGTGATAGACTTTTAACCCTTGATTTTGATGGAGATGCCATAAAATCCAGGGGCTGTGCACTGTCTGCAGTGGTGCTTTTGTTCTATTCCCCCTGGATGCCAGGAGGAGGATGTGTCCTTGTGCTGGAAGAAGCCCTTAGGAGCTGCTGGAAGATGCATGGCAGTGGTGAGTTATGGTTATAGGTTTATTTACTGGATAGACTTTAATTGCTGCTGTTACAATTAATTAGGGCTGGCGTAAAACTGTGTGAACACCATAATTAGATCACTCTGGTTTGTGGTTTTTTTGCCTGCACTAAGCTCTGTGCAGATCAGGTAAGGAGTAAGAGATCCCTGACTGGGGATTTGGGAGCTATGAAAGGGAGTGGATGTATGGCAGTAATAATCTTATTGAATATTTTCACTAACGCTCAAATTTTCAGGGGCTGTGCTCGACTTCAGGGACAAACTTTCTATATCCCATAAGCGCCCAAATTCTAATTCAGATCCAGCTTTCAGCAGCTACTCTGCAGGTGTGTAAACAAACATCCATGTAGCAGAAGTGACCAATTATCCTATAGAGACTCAGACAAAATGACTACATTTCCTTGGGGATGCTCAGCATATTCTAAAAATTTCCAGTTGTAGATGTTGCTAAAATTTGAAAATCTGTGGAGTTTTTAGTTCAGTCTTAAGCTAAATCATTAAATTCACGTTAATATTTTTCTATCATTAATTTAGGAAGGATGAGGTGAGTAACAAACTGCTTCTGTCAAACCACACAACAAGAATGTTTTGATTTTGATTTTAAGCTAATTGCTACTAAATTGTAGAATAGTACTTGTCAGGTTTTCTTGGTTCTCTTTCCTTCCTTGTTTCAAAACAATTAGATTTATGACTCTAACTTATAATCAAATCAGAACCGATGGAGATTCAGTTTCCAGGCCCTGGGATGTAAATGTTGGTGTTTGAAATAAAAATGTCACCCAGGTGAACATCTGTCTAAGACTGTGATCATCTTTGTTTCCTTGGGAGAGCTCATAATCATGGAAGTTAATGGACTGCAATGCTGGAAACTGTTTCTACATTTATCAGGGCTATTTCCAGACTGAGCTTCTGTTGACACTTATTTTTTTAAGTTTGTTTATTTCCTTAAAAATAAAGCCATCTGTGTTTGAAATGGCATGTTTTAGGCACAGGGTGTCCAAAACAAAACAAGTTTGTTTATTAAAATTTATAGTTTATGGTTGTCCTATAAACTACTATTTATATAGTACATAGTTGCAGACAGTGTTTTTTATCTTGCTTTGTTTTTATATTTTGGTTTTAAAAATCATTCAGAAATAGAGGTTATTTTGACTATTTTCCATTAATTTCTTGTATTAAAATGAGCAAGATTGTGCTTTGCTGTGGAGGGAGCTTACTTTATTGAAAATTTGTCATGCACTGGACAGGGAACTGGTGGAGTCCCCATCCCACAGCCTTTAAAAGATGTGTGGATGTGGCACCTGGAGACATGGTGTAGTGGTGGCCTTGGCAGTGCTGGCCTCACATTGGACTTGATCCTAGAGGTCTTTTCCAACCTTTATGATTCCATGATTGTAAATGATTTTATGGGTGTATGAATGCTGATTATTTTTTAACACCCTCTTCTGGTTGGTAATTGATCTTTTGCTATCAGTTGAAATTTTGTCCTTCATTCTTGGTGTTTGGCTAATGTGGGTTAGGGTCAGTGTGTTGCTTCTTTTGTTTTCCTGCTCATTGTGGCATTGCTGGATTTTGATATAATGGAATTGCTATTAAATGGTGTTTGCTGTCCCTCATGTCACCACAGTAAATTAACCCATTCAGATTTATTTCTTGATCTCTTTTGTAGAGTAGTTACAGTTTCTTTTTGAGCTTCTTTGAGTTGAAATATGTTTGAGTTTTTAAACTTAAAATCAATGAAGTCCCCATGCTTGTGTTTGGTATTTGTTTGGTTTTTCATATGTTTGAGTTATGGATTAAAAGTACTGGGAAATCAAGCCTCATAATTCTACTAACCAACTTTAAATCAAATTCTAAGACAAATTTAAGATGTTCAGTAAAACTTTACAGGAATTGATGCTGCCAAATACTATAGTGCTTCTCCAAGCACTGCTATTTTAATGTAGCCTTCTTATACAAATGTCTGTCTTAGTAAAATATGTGCATATTTGTATCACTGCTTTCAAAAGCAAAAGTACCATCAACCAGAAATGAACAGCTCTATTTGTTCACATGATGGGAAATTTTTCTGGTGCAATTTTGTGTAGTTTTTCAAGCTAGATTCATATCACAGAATCACAGAATGGTTTGGGTTGGAAGGGACCTTAAAGATCATCCTGTTCCAGCTCCTGCCGTGGGCAGGGACACCCTGCACTGTCCCAGGTTGTTTCGAGCCCCATCCAACCTGGCCTTGGACACTTCCAGGGGTGGGAATTATGTACATCCTTTAGCTACTCCATAGTACTAGCTGTGTTGTTCCTCACTGGCATTTGTGGGAGGCAGGGAGGCCAGAAAATTCTTTCTATGCTGTGAATAGTGTTTAAATGGATCAGTCACCTCTCAGGAGAGAGACAGTGGCAGGGGAAGGACAAACAAGACAACAGTAAATGAAGAGAGATTGATGGCCACTGAGGTCAGGGAGAGTTTGCTGTCTAAAACTGACTTCCCTGTGTTTCTGAGCATTCAGGGTAAAAATAGAAACAAAATATGTTGTTTTAATGCTGTAGCCTGATCTAGTGGCAAGGAAACCATGGAACTCAATGTGGCTCAAAAAATGAAGTAGTAATGCATGGTTTAATAGTTGTTGGGATCTGAGTTTAATTCACTAGCTAATAATGGCATATGGGTTAGCATTGCATGTATGAAAACTGGTGCCTTTGACACTAAAATGTGTGGGAATTCCAGGCACAGAAAATTCTCAAAACCTTGAGCATGCAGGCCCAAACATAGAAATTAATACAGGGTTTGACCTGAGACCTTGGAAAAGGCTTCCAGATTTAGAGACCATAAGCAAGAATGTGGGTTTGTAGATTAGATAGAAACATATTAAGCTAGGTAGTGGAAAGTTGTAAAGCTTTAAAGTGTAGATACAGAACTAGTTACAGAAATAGTAAAAGTTTTAAGGTGTAGCAAGTAAGTTTGCATGTAATTGTATGATTGGTTAAAAAGGTCCTCATTGGGGCCAGATTTATGATACAATTTAATTAAGGATTGGTGTGAAAGTAGAAACATTCTTTGTGGCAGTAGTTTATTGGCTGATAAACCTTTAAAAGACCTTGTAACCGGCGGTGTTGTGACCACTGAGGGCCTCTGACCACAGACTTCTCACATTGTGAAGATGTTCTCACTCTTCATGAGACTGTAGAAAAAGAGCAATAAATCATGATTTAAAACATCTCTCAGTGTTCCCGTCTCTCTTGATCTCCCAACAAAAATGTCCTTCAACCCCATTTTGTGTTCCATGTGGTTATATAGCAAAAACCACTGTGCTGGATGGTTCAGGCATTTAAAGTATTCCGTTTTGTACAGCCCAATGTGTGTCATTCCTGACATAATGGAGCACTCCAGGAGGTGTGATACCCTGTGGACTTTAAACTTACTGGACAATGAAGTTCTTCAGCATGCTTTTCATGGGAGTATCTGTGCCAAGGTCTGCACTACTGCAGTTATAGTTCCATTATGCAAGTTGAAGTGTTTATATTTGGGGAAAGGACCAACACAAAGACTTTTTATTCAAATGTAGATAAAGAAGTACTGAAAATATTTCATAAAAAAGTGAAGTCACAAGAGAGAGTCCAAGGAATAGAAAATGGAATGGAACATTGTGAGAGTATTCAAGGTCTCCAGGTTTGTTTTCGTTCAGTTGGCTGTTTTTTGCTTGAAAAGAAGACGTGGTTTATCTTTGACACATTGGGAAATAAAACTGCTTGGTTTTAGGCCTGATTTTTGCCTTGAGGTTAGAATTGTGTGACCTTGCATTTGGGGACTTTGGACACAAATGGAACTGGGTTGTGCACAGTCATACCTGGAGGGGTGTGGGGTAGAAGGACAAAGGAGGAGAGACTAGGATAAAATATGATAGATAGTTGGTACAGTTTGAGTAGAACAAAGATGGCATTACTTGGAGAGTCATTGAAACTTTCCAAGGGCGTTTTTTGATAAATTAAACAGTAGGTGCCAAATCTTTACAAATAAATTTTAATCCATGAGCATCCTCAGCCTGGTTTTATGTTTAAACAATGCACTGCTTGCCTTTGTTTGCTTCCTCATGTCTTTAGGTTTGGATTTTTATCATCCTTTAGTATCATTCCTTGAGCTCTTCACCCTCTTTAGATCAGTCGTGGTTTAAGGTTGAGTCTGTTTCTGTTGTAATTTAGACAGATTGAACAAAATGCTCTCTAAAAAGCAGGAGTGAGGGAATGGGAGCACAAAGTCCATATGGAAAGGACATACTGATGGAGCACTTTATCACACAGTAACAGTTATAACTTAGGTTACAGCCATAGCTCTGAAAGGTTTATGATGTGTAATTGTGATAATAAATCATAGTAAATTTCCCTAGCATTTAGAATAATTTTTAAATACCATACTTGTGTAAGCTTTTTTGTAAGTCCTGTGGGAATTATTTAATGTTAAACTGAGGATTTTGGCGTTTTTAATGAGCTGGGAGTACGTGCAGAGTGTTTTGGCAGTATTTCAGTTTTTGTAGATTACTTGGATCTGTTAATTAATACAGCCCTTTGAGACCTTTTTGTGAAAATTAATGGGTTCCCTGAAGAATAACATTCCAAATGCTGGAGATCTGCAAGACTTTGGAGATGAGTGCTATTTTAAATTATGCCAAAGTTTACTAGATTAAACATTATCTATTGATGGGAGAAGGACAGAAATTCACAAGAGGCATGCTAAAGATAAACCACCCTTTTTTTTTCCTTCCTTATCTATGCAAAATACATAAATTAAAGAATTTTTAGATAACATGAAGATTTAGAAATAAATGAGTGGGAGGGGAACTTTTCCAAATAAATCCAAAGAGGAACAATTTTCCCAAGAAGAGAAGCACTCCATGAATCACTTGAAGAGTTGTTCTCCCCCTGTTTATACATCTGGAAGTCTCCATGCCTTGGACACAGGAATTGGATCTGCATGGGTTTTGAGCAGGCTGACACTGGAGGCATTTTGTCCAAGAAACTGAGTCTGTATTTTCTTGGGAGAACTGGAGTTTTTCCCCCTCACTTTTAGGAAACTTAATGGTCCAGACTTCTTTGACCCATGAGTCGAATCAGTATCTTTTCAGGAAGGTGCCTCTTTTGAACCATGGCATGAATTAGTTTTCTTTACCAGCCATCCATCAGCAGTCCTGGGCTGTGTGAAGAGGAGCAGTGCCAGCAGGTCAGGCAGTGATCCTGCCCCTCTGCTCAGCCCTGGGGTCACACAGGGAGTGCAATGCCCAGCTCTGGGCTCCTTGGGACAGGAGGGACATGGAGCAGGGCCAGCAGAAGCTGCAGAGATGAGGAAGGGCCTGGAGCATCTCCCTGCTGAGGAAAGGCTGAGGGAGCTGGGGCTGTTCAATCTCCAGAGGAGCCCCAGCTGAGAGGGACCCTCATCCCTGTTTGTCCCTGTGTGCAGGGAGGGTCAGAGCAGGGCCCAGGCTCTGCCCTGGGGGTCC
>JBBMKD010000002.1:3091371-3142812 GCA_037834095.1 Argya squamiceps
TGTCCCTGTGTGCAGGGAGGGTCAGAGCAGGGCCCAGGCTCTGCCCTGGGGGGCCCAGCAGTGGCACAGGAGGAATGGGCAGGGACTGATGTTCAGGAAGTTCCACCTGGACAGGAGAAACTCACTGCAAGACCCATCTGGACACAATCCTGTGCCCTGTGCTCTGGGATGACCCTGCTGGAGCAGGGAGGTGGGACCAGATGAGCCAGTGTGGTCCCTTCCAGCCTGAACCATCGTGGGGTTGTGTAATTAAATAGATGGTGAATTGTTGATGTGACCTTTGAAATGATCCCCATTGCTGTAGTTGTGCCTTAATCTGTCCTATCACCTCCAGTTGTTCCTCTCTGTTGTCTTTGGAGGAATCTGTTGTGTAGTTTAAGCTCAGATTTTTTGACACACAGATAATATCTGAGCAAATGCTGCAAGGCACATCTTACAACATATTTTTAAGCCTATGTTCATTACTTCTGCTGTGTATTGTCAATTTGATATATCAATTCTCCTGGTCTTCTACTTTGTGTATCATTTGGAAAGTTTTAGCTGTGTCTTGTTACTTGTAATCCACCGAGATGTTTTGGTTTTCATTCTTAATGACTGCAATTTTTGTATGGGATATCTGTCACTTCAGTCCATTCTAGTCTAATTCAGAATGAAATTTGAAGATGTTCACCCCTCTTCTTTTTGCCTTTCTACCTGCTGATAATTCTCTATTGGGTAAAACCTCTTTCTATGGCCTTTTCTGTTTGCTTTGGGGTTTTGTGGGGTTGGTTGGATTTTGTTTTTGTTGGGTCTGTCCTGTTTGGGAAAAGCTACAGTTGAACAGATAGAGGAACTTGGATAGTTTCATTTACACATCCTTCCTTTGTGATCAAGTGCTTCTCTTTCTGTTGCTGAGGTCAGCCCAGCTCTGAGACAGCATTGTGGTTGGTGTTCCTTAGAGAGGGACAAGGACCAGAGCTGTAGGTGCCTGTGACAAATATAAGCACCTTATTAAAAACAGAGGGGGGTTTGAGGGGATTTTGAGCACCTCAGCATTAATTTTACACTGGGAGCTGCTCTTTGCTGTGCCCTTTCTGCCTTTGAAATTAATTTTTTTTTGCTGTGCTTTAGAGCACACATTGATGGATGCTTTTCAGTTTGAAAGTTACTCTTTCTAGATAAAAGATTGCCCAGCTCAGCAAAGGCTACGTTTGTGGGAATGAAGTCACATGAGGCTCCTCTCGGGTGCTGTCAGTAACACTCATTACTCCTTTAATTTAGAGCTGTGGTCTAGCTTTTATCACCAAATTTAGAATTTAATTTGTGTGTTAACTTTGATTTTGTGACCCACTCATACCATCAGCAGAACCTTTCAGTCGAGTGTAGGATTTCAAAATAATGACCCCAGTCTTAAGCTTGATTTAAGATGTTAATTTGCTGTGAAATTCACGTTTCCAATCCTTTTTCAAGTCTTAAATACCTGCTGCTTCCTGAGCATGTGTTCTTTTGCTGAGTGACTGACTGACAGTTCTTACCCCGAGTGAAAGGGACAATCAAGGGGTACTTTTTTCTGGGTCAAAAGGCAGCAGCTTTAATACAATTCTCATTCTATGCTCTTACAAGCCCCACGGAGTGTCTTACATTCTTATTGCATTTGAAAGTAATAGAATAGTGTTAGTGGATGTGATTGGATGGTAAATGAAAGCTCTTTCGTTGTAAAAATTGGATGTTCAAGGCATTTAGGAGCTTCTGTGAATTAAATGGCACAAAAGGTACACGGGAAATCTCAGCTTCTTGTCCTGAGAAAATGGAAAAGCTTACAAAATTCAGGTGATAGAATACCTGTTAACAAGATGGCTTAGGCTGTACAGACATCAGTTTTTGCTTTCTGAAGATTTATACAGACTTCCTGCAAGGAATATCTTGCCTGTATAATGGGAGTGTTTGTTTGGAGGGGAAAAATGTTTGATAAAGGCATTATAATACTTACTGATATGTAAGTTCATTGAAAGGTAAGTAACCCCAAGTTTTGTACCTGGAGACCTCTTGCAGGTGCCTGTTACTTTTGAGATGGTAACAGCAGCTTTAGGAAGCAGAAGAGTTTGTTCTGTCAGTCAGCAGGAGTAGGGAATAGGCAATCCTCTAGGAATTGCTCCCCCACTTATAACCTATAAACTCCTTAAATATCAGAGATTATTTGCAGTAAGCCAATTCCAGTGTTGGTGATTCTTATAATGCTATGACAAACTTCAGGGAATTAGCTTGGGTTTTCTCCCTTTTGGTTGGTTTAAGTCTTACTTTGTGTGACTGAATATGTGACCAAAGACAGGAGAATACTTCTCTTTGGTAAAAAATCAACAACAAATGCAACTAATAAAAGAAAGTTGCTGTGAAGGGTCATTCAAAACCAGGAGAATGTTTGGGATTTTTTTCCTTCCCCTGTTTGCTTTTAAAATCTATTATTTTAATACTGACTCTGTTTGTAGAACAAGACATCCACTTCTGCCAGCAATTCACTTTAGCTAAGGACTCTTCACTGTGTTTGATATTCAGACCTGCATTTGACACTAGCAATCTTTCATGTTGAGATGACATCTCCTCTGGCTTTTGCTTTGTTGTTCTATTGATTCCTTTAAGCACTTTATGTATTTTTTTTCTTCTTTTCCCTTCATGTGTGTAAACATTTTTTACTTTCTTATGAATTCATGTTGTATTTTAATCTGCAAAGGTGTTGGGGTGTTTTTTTCACCTTTTCTAGGTTAGAGGCTTTTGAGTTTTATAAGGTTGTGTTGATGTATTGATGTGTTTCATAAAGGCAACTGAATATAAAGCCCAGCAGTGTTCCCTGGCAGTCAGAAATCAGTGTAATTGCAGTTTGGAATAGATTGCCAGAACACTGGTGTGTTGTAAACCCCGTGACTTCTCAGAGAGTGACCCAGTCCCATGACTCTATTGCAGCACTGTTACCTTAGGCTTCAGGTGATGAATTTCATATGCTAGTGAGTGGATGTGTGAAAATCTATTTACCTCTTAACTCCTTTTTTAAGTCTGTTTTCGTTCATACTGTTTCATAGAACATGAATAAAGGTCCTGTAGAGCTTGGCAGTGTGACCCTTTCCTTCATTAATTATCCTTTGTAGAGCTGATGTTTAAATAACATAGCTGTACAAAAATGACACAATGTAATTTAGGTTTTTAGAGGGAAATCACGTAATTTTCCATTTCTCATGTAAACCTCTATGCATTCAAGTTTTTTAACATGTTTATAATGACCTTTTTCAACAGCTGTTGCTAGATTTAACAGTAAGAACTTGACTGTATACATTTCATAGTTAAGTAAATTAAATGGAATTTGAAATATTTCACTAATGGAAAAATCATGCAGTTCTTACTGAAAATTTGAAAAAAAGATAGGTTTCAGTAATGCCCTGCTTTCACTTAACAACTTAATGCCTTTCTGCTCACCCAGAAGGCAAAAACTCAATTGCAAATGATGGCACTGCAGTCTCCTCTTGTTTTATGTCATGCCATTATCAGTATTTTATTCAAACCCGCTGACATTTCTTGCATGGTGCAGTAACCTCAGTCAGCAGGAAATGCACAAAATAAATAATTGCAACTTCTCCATTAGCATGGCCTTGCTCAGTTTGCTGCAAGTGGAATAGGATGAGAAGAATTAATGGAGTCACAGGCAAAGGCCCCAGAGCAATAATGATCCGGGGATATTAAATTAGCAAGTAATTGCATTAAATTAAAGTCACAGTCCTGTCTTAATTCACAATACATTTCTTACAGCTGAAGTGTGGCCTTCTGTGTTTTTCTTACTCTTGGGGAATGGAGCTTGAATAGATCTTCCACTGCTCTGCAGTGTGGGCTTACCTTAGGAAGAGCTTTCCTCCCCTCAAGCCAGCAGTGAATGAAGGAAATTGGGAGGGAAGGTGAAAGAAACTTGTTCATGATGAGTAATAAGATTCTGTTGGCAGTATTCATACTTAGTACTTTTATGTCCTGGAGAAATAGAGACTTGGGAAATTATTTGATGTGTGTGATATTTATGCATTTACTGCACTCAATAAATCAATGGCCACATAAAAATGAGCAGAGTGAGAAAAGAGAGAAGGGAATACAGGTGACCTGGCCCCTGATAATTAACAGCTGTGTTAATTACCCAATACAGCCTTGCCCTGATGAGCAACAGCTGTATCATATTAGAGGTAAGCATGATTAAAGGGAGTAGGGTAGGGGGTGAGGATCATGAAAGAGGAGGAACCTTGAGGAAGAGGGAAGGAGAGAATCATGAAGAAGCAGGACCCTGGGGAGAGAGAATCCCTGCAGTGAGGTCAGTAATTTTATCTTTATTTTTCAAATACTGGAATTTTTATAAGCTCTCTTTCTAAAATCTTTCTAAAATAGACCTTTAAAGTAGAAGAAAGGAAACAATTTACTGACATGCGGCGAGTAAAGGTGACCTACCTTCAAGAACTTTAGCAGTTTCTGCCCTGTACCCGTGACTGCTTCTATTGATGTATTTTGATGAAAAGCATGTCATGTTGGCTTTTTAGATTTTTGGCAGAACATGCCAGGTTGACCCACTATTTAAAAGAAAAATTAGGTGTTTCTGTTTCTTGTCCTATGGTAAAAATTGTATTGCTGTACTAGTGGAGTCAAGTGATACCTTGTGGAAGTTTAGTTTTGAGAGTAATTTCCTTATGGTTCCCTTTGCATCTTGTGTCTAGGATTGAAAACTAATCAGAGTTGCAGGCTCAAAATCTCCACTGTGTGGCTGAATTTTGGATGTCTTAAATCTGAAATGATGGCATTTGCAAATAAGTGTGCAAACAGGGAATGAGAAACTCTGCATTTCAGTACCAGTGCATCTAATTTCCAGTTACTTCAGAGACTAGAACTGGAATTTTCTGAAGCTTGTATTTGACATCTCCTAACTGTTGAAATGGGTGTTTTGAATTTATGGGCATTCGCTTACAGAAGTGATGTGGTTTCCTTTCCATACCTTCACATCATGTAATATTCTTTAAATTTTATGCAGTAAGTAAAAACTGCAGGAACACTATAAACTGAAACTTACAAAGATGTATTTGAAGGTTTTGGTGTTACAACATAAATACAGCATCTGTGGCACTAATATTTTCTTGAAAATTGGATTCAATTACCATGTGGGTTTTATCAGCTGCTAAATGTAATTATTTTCACCTGCCTTGAGGTGACTTAAACCACTTGAGTTTGGTTTAAATTAAACAAAAAAAAAAAAAGTCAAGCTGAGTCATGCTTCAAGCTGTTAGCATTTAACAATCTTTTGGCAGCAGTGAGCCATGGAAGAAAAAATTTGTACACTACAACTGAGGGTGCAGCAGGCCTGTGGCATGAATTATCATCCAAAACTGTCAGCCCTGCAGGGTTTTCCTTCCAGGAACCCCGACCACCAGAGCAGAGCACAGAAACTCCATCGGGGGAATTCCAGCCCTGCTTCTCCCTTCAGTCTTGTTTCTTGTTCAGTGCTGTGGGCTTTGGCTATCAAAGACACGAAAAAGGCCTTTTGTGGGATTAAAAGAGCAGCCTGTCACTTCAGCTGCTGCGAAGATGAGTGATGAAAATGAGCCTGAGTGTGCTTTACATTCAAAGGCTTGAGGGAATAATGACCAAAGCACATCTGCTAAGGTCACATAAAAGATGAAAATTCTGGTTTTGAACAATCCAGATGGTGGAAGGTGCGTGGAATGGGATTACTTAACAGTGGATGATAAAACCATGTACCACCACTCTGAAGGGCCAGAGATTAAGTGTTCTGGCCAAAAAGACACCAATTAAAGAGGGAAGGGAATATGAACATTCCTTAGAAGTAGGCATATTAATCAGTAATAACTCGACAGAAGTCACTGCCCTTACATGAGCCCCAGTTCTGTATCTGAGGCATTTCAATGTCTCTGAGGAATAAAGATGGCAAAATCTGGTGTGCGCTGTAGAATAAAAAAAAAATGGTGTGAAAGCTGATTGAAAAAGCACCTTTAAGCTGATTTTGTTCTCAGATTGAAACTTAGTTTTCCAAGGCATTGGGGGCACAAGTTTTTATCCTCCCTCTTACCCTTTTTGTGTGGCTGCTGAAGTTCAGAAGGGTGTGGTGTTTTGCTGTATTTGCTGCTATATTTAAGGTTGCTTCCCATGGATTTTTAAGGCAGTCTTTCTTCCTTAAAATAATATGTCTAGACTACCTAATCTTTCAGATATGAAAATCTTAGTGTTGCTCTTTTTGTATCTGTGAGCTCCAGCTGAGTTAGATCCAAATGTTAGGCTGTGCTACAGTTCTGTAGGTGAGACACAAGGGCACTTGTGAACCTGGCATTGTATACAAATGTTCCTTCCAGACTAAAGGCCAGCTTTTGAAAAAGTGATCCTTAGTAAATGTAGCTAAACATGCATTTGTGCTTTAATGTTGCTTAAATGTTTGACTTGAAGTCGTTTTCCTGCTACTACTTTTGAAGTTGTTCTATTCATCAGGAATAAACAAAGCAGTGGAAATCCTTTGGCACAAGGTGCTAACAATTTCATTTCAATGTGAAGTTGTTTTTTCTGTTGCTCCTTTAGCAGTGAGAACCAGGGAGGTGAGATGTGGACACACCTGCAATGTAGCCTGAGGTAACTTGGGAGTTGCTGGTGATCCAAAGACCTACTTCTGAACCCCAGTCAGAGAGTTTATATTTGTAGTGAAAGTGAGTGGTGGTTTTGCTGAGGTTGGCTATAGTAAAAAAGCCTGAGTACCTCCAAAACTACCACAAAGTGTGAAATATCAGCATGAAACAGTGATCTTGAGGAACATCGCTTGAGAAATGTACCTTTCTGTCCCAGGGTGAAAGTATTTTCTTTCTTTTATGCTGATGTGTGTAAATGAAAATGTTATCTGGAAATTTTATGTGTAGACCTGTGTAGTCATTCCTGGAGTCTTAAAGTAGCCTTGCTTGGTTCACTTTGAGTGTGCTTTAAGGGCATTTTTGATTGGAGAACACTTGTTTTAAGGAAAAAAAAAAAAATAGCATGATGAGAGTTCATCTCTGTGTTGAACGTGCCAGTACTCTAGATTCAGTTCCATAACTCCATGTGTGTAATAATTATGAGCAAATTACTATTCTTCAGAGTCGTTTTTGACAAAAAAATGATGACCTTAAGTCAGTACAGAACATTTAGGCTCTTCTCGATTGACAGAAAATCAATTAGAATCTTTAATTATTTTTGTGCAGCTTTTGAATGATGATGTGTGAATAAAACTGGGTGTTTGTGCTGGGTCATGTAGTGCAGCAAATGCCTTCATGGCAATGGTGAGAGAGTTGGACAAACTGATGTCCTGGCTTTATCTGTTCTGGAACAACTGCAGTGCTTGTAGCTAGTAGCACTACACAAATCTGCTCCTGCAGTTTTGACAGCTGGTTTATGGAAACTGTGTAGAACTGGATTATTAAAAAATTCTTTTGTCACTAATTATTCTCTATGGGGTTTCCATTGCTTTCTTATGAGAGAAAAATGGGGCAATAGAGCAGAACTTCTCCTAAGGAACTAGACTCTCAAAGATAAGGGTTTTTTCTTTACAGTAGTATAGCTGCACCTTCATTTTGTGTTTCTTCATCACCGGTGTTTTGCTTACCTCAGAACTGGGCCCGGGGAGTAATTTTTGAAAATGGCAAAGCTCATTTCAAATCTCTGTGCTGTTGTTGGTGATAGTGTCCCACAGACTTAATAATGGCTTAAAAATGGAATCTTTGTCCTGTTTTAATTGACATCTGTATCTACTCTATCTCTATTCTGTATCTCCTCTTTTCAGGGTGGAATGACCCCATGTGAATGCAGTTCTCTTGAATTCTGCAACAGTGGTGTCACGTTTTCAATTTTCTTGTGTTTTATTCCATCAGGCCAGTTCCTTTTTAATTTTCATTGTTGTTCTACCTAGTAAGCAAATTGCAGCAGGTGTAGTCCTCGATTCCAAGGTAGAGTGCTATAACCAGCAAAGCTTGCCCCTGTGGAAAAGCTGTGCCTCCTCACAAGTTGGCTTGCAAAATCTGAAGTGTTTATTGACCAGCTCTGCATCCTGATCCTGTGGCAGGTGAACTTATAATATTTTCATGCTAAGAAAACAGCTTATGTTTTGCACCTCTGGTTTTGCTTCTAGCAGCATATGTCTGCTCTTTTTTTTTTAAATAAATTTTTATCTATGCTGGCAAAATTTCCGTGGTCATAGTGATGTTTCAAGACTTTCCTTTTTTCACCTTCAAAGTCAGGAGTTCAGTTTGAAGGGCAGCAGGAGATGTGAGGCTGGGGAGGGAGGCAAGGCAAGGCAGACTCAATTTGCTTTGTACAAGATGGGTTTTTTACCATATTTTAAGGGAACTTAGGAGTTTGCTGTGGTGTCCCAAGCAAGCATTTTTGTGAAGCTCTACCTGTTCCCCAGTTGTCAGGATCAATTCTCTCAGTTCAGAAGGTTGGTAGTTTTCAATGCATCTGCACTTTTGTGTCATTGGGGTGGAATAAGTGAAATTGTAAAATAAAATGATTTCCTGTTAGCCCCTGCACAAGTGTGAAGAGCAAAAAGAGCTACAAAGCTCAAAGGGAAATGCTGTACTTGAATACAGGTGTTTCCAGTGACCACGACTTCTGGGTTTAATTTGGCAGGCTATGGATAAATGAGCTGAAAAATGTTACTTTAGTCAATGCTGAAAAGTTAGTCAGTCTTTGCTTTGATGTGTGTTTTTTAAAAATTTTGTTTAAATCCTCATCTGTCGTGTTTTCAGCTAAATAGCAAGAATTTGGTGTGTGCAGAAGCACAGAATTTACATACATATTGATTTAAGAAAGTATAAATAACTTCACACTCTTGAAATAATTTTAACATTAAAATGAGTGCTAGGGTTGTGTATTTGACTTTTATTAGTCACACTTGTTAATTTTTTTTACTGTGGGAGAAGATATTTGGTTTCAATTATAGGAACACTTTCAAGTGTTTCAAATGTAGAAAGGAAATAATGACAACGAGATACATTTACCTTTATGTAACTAATGTGTAGCTGTCAGTAACCTGTAGTTATTAGCACCAAGTCAGTATTGATTATTTGGTAATCATTTTATCATGACGTTATGATCATTTCAGTAGTGAAGGGTAGACAAGGGCAGCAAACATTCATCTCCAATGGTTTGGCCTTTGGAGCACAAGTTGGAGTTGGAGTTCTGTGTTCAACATTTGAGCTGGTTTGCTATTAGCCTTGAACCTGTTGGAGAATCAATTTAATTTACACTCAAGGATACAGTATTTTCTCCTGTTCTGCAATAGCCATCTTCAATATTCCTTTAAAACCCCCCAGATTTTCTATAGAAAGTACAATATATTAAGATGTACAGTAAATTTTGGGAATATAAAGGTATACATGGTAAGATACATTAGTTCTTTTGCAAGTAGTTTTTATATCTGTCCAAAAAAGCAATCAAGGAAAACTTAACAGAAACAGAGGAATGGCAATAATAGTTCATACTCCTTATATGAATCTGAGGGTAAAAACCCCAGAAAATACTGTTGAGGAATTGAAGAATCAGAATTCTTTGCTGGGTCAAAGGCTGAGGTTTATCCCCTACTGTATCTCCTGGAGCTTGTTTGTTCATGTTTCTCCCATTAGATGCTTATGGATTTTTTGGTTTGGGTTTTTTTTGTTTTGTTTTTTTTTTCTTTTTGGTGGGGGTTTTCTGATGAATGGAGTATGAAAGTTGACTGATGCAATACCAGTGTGGAGCTGTGTTATATTCTAAATACCAGCACATTTCAAGGTGTGTGATGAAAAAGGGGGAAGTAAAGCTGCTTCTCTAGGTTCCCTTTGGAATTCCTCTGATAAAGCTGTTGGAGTTTAGCACGTTTTCAGTCTGTCTTAGTAACTACTTTAGTAACTGAATCAAATAAAAATGTGCCTGCCCTTTCATTAAAAGTATATTTCAAAGTTTTATGGAGGGTTAATGCAGAAGTTTATTGTTAGAGAGCACTGTGGCCACCTTTGAGAAGGATGGTGTTCTGATTGTAATTTTATGAAATCTGAAATAATGAAATCGCAGTCTGAGATAGGTAAAACTCTTCTACAGCTCAATAAATTAGTTTTTTAAGTATTCTTGCATAAGTTTGATTTCCACTAATCATCAGTTCAAGTGCTGTACTGGCAGGAAAGAGATGCCTATTTCTGTCTTTTCTGAAAATGAAACTCCACAAAGCAAGGTGAAAAGAGGGATTTTTGGCAAACTGATACCCACATATGTGTGCAGTTGTAAGTGGATTAACAAATTGCCTATAGAATATATAATATTTCTTAATAAGTCTTTTCTGAGTAAATCTATGTTCAGTAATGTGGACCTTAGGGATCACTTGGAATTTTTATTAAGTGCCAATTTTTTAAGTCCATTCATTTAGTCCTGCAATCATTACAACTGTTAAGCAAAGTATATTTGTGATTGTGAATAGAAATTTCACTAATGAATTCATTTAATGTAAAGGATATGCAAAGGTACCAAGTTTCAGTTAACACATCCTTTTATGATCCTGCAGCTTTGCTGCTTTTAATCATGAAATGGGTCAGAGGAAAAGGAGCAAATCAGTCTCTTAGGAAATTTGTTTTAAATCATGAACTTCATATTCTTTATGGAATAAAGAATTTAAAGTAAGTACCACATTGAATGCATCAAAATGGCACACAAGTGATTTAAAAGACCTTCAGTTGTTCATTTCCCTTTTTTATCCTTTAATAGACAGTTGATGTGCCTTCCACTACTTATTCTCAAGAGGATGGCTTCCTCACAGTAATGTAATGTTTGTCTAACAAGAAATGGAATGTAGCCCACCAAAATGTAGACCTTTGCTAACATTTGTTAATGCTGCAATTTGGACAGTTTCAAAACTCTTAATGATATTTTTGCAGTGGTGCTGTCCTCTTCCAACAGTCATGAAGGCTTTATATAATCAGATCCAGAGGTTCACAAAGATGACTTTGTGGTGGTGCTTTCTGTTCTCCCTCTTGGGACAGCTCAGCCCACAGAATCACTCATCACAAAGCTGATTATCAAAGCTACTTTTACTGTGCTGGTGTGATGTGTGTAATATGTAAAATTCATGATTTCTAAAGCTATTGAAATTGGAGGATCAAATGTGATACCCTATTTTAGTGTTCTGTGTATTGCAGCTTTGTTAAGAGGAGGATAAAGTTCATCATTTAATGTGTGTCTGAATTTTAAGGTGTGATAACTGCAGATTGTGACTTGGAAAGATTTTGTTTTTCTCAATTACTAGAATGAAATATTTTATTTCAGGTGCTTTTAAGGTTGTTTTTAGTCCATTAAGTAGATAGCCTGTTTCAAGAAAGCACAGAGAAATAATCAAGAGTAGCTGTGCATGCAATAAAATCAGTAAAGCTTACCTGTGTAAGAAAATAACCACATTTATAATGTTCCATTTCATCCAGTTTATGTAAACAATGTGGTTATTGCTAGCCAGAGGGCCTCTGTTGTGGCCATGATGGTGTTAGTGAATGACAGAATAATTTAGGCAAAGAAGTTGTTCAGTCCAACCTGTTCCAGTACATCCAGTTTTGAAGTTAGATCAGGTTGTTCAGGCTCTTTCTTCAAAAAATCCATAAAAATACCCCTAAAAATTGGCTCTGAAATCTCAAAGTCAAGTCTAGTGAGGAGGCTGCAAACTGTCCTGTCTATAGATTATTGGCAGTTTTATATTCCATTGGTTATTGAATCCAGATTGAATTTCTGATGCCTGCTCTAGCTATGGTTCTGCCCCTTGTTGGGTGTTCTGTAGTATGGGCTGGAAATAGGTTTGTGATAGGAAGTGTAAATATGGGAGTATTTAATGTAAGTCAACATTAAAAGCCAGTCAAATCAATTGCTTGTTCCATTTCCAGTATTGGCTTTTTCAACTTTAAGATGCTCAGGATGAAGTGTATTGGCTCAAACTGTCCAAAATTAGAGCTGTCATTCTCTGTGGATTTCCAAGATTGCAAAATTAGATGAGGAAACTGTCATGGAACCAGAAGTTCAAAATATTAGTTAAAAACATGAAAACCAATGTTTTTTATCTTGGCATTTTTGCTAAATATTACCTGCTTGCCATGACAACACTGTAATTTGCTAGTGATTTATTTAATGAAAAACATAAACAAGAGTGGGATTTCAGGGCATTCTGATGCTGGGAACTGTTTGGGGGGGAGTGTGTGCAGAAGCTCCTCCTGGAACATGTCAATAACTTTGCTGTTTCCAGCTGGGTTTTCAGTGAATAATAAAATCAATAAGAGGAGAGAGCTGTCCTTGTTAGGGTTTTGTGCTGTCTGACTGGAGCAGTGTTTCTGGTATAAATGGGAGAGTCAAGAGGAAATTAGGAAAACTCTGTATTTTTTGAAAAAGAGCTGCTCACGTCACCATGTGCTGTGAGTGCTCCTGTGGGTCTCTGAAAGCAGAGAAATAAATGAAAATTTGAACTTCTTGACTGTCAAAGATGCAGAGAGACCTTTCTTTTTCTAGACTTCATCCACAGTTTAAATATTTCAATGCATTTCTAAGGTGTTTTTTATAATATTTTCTTATGAACTCTTGAAGGCTTCAGTCTGAAATCTCTTGTCTTCAAGGCAGGACAGACCAAGCTGCTGCTGACTTTTAGTTTGAGTTGCCAGTTTGAGGATTATCCACTGAAATGTTTAGTTGATGTTTTGGGGCTCCTTTGCAAGAATAACTAAAGATGGATAGCCCAGGCACTGAAACTAATACAGCTGCATAAATATATATGATGGCAAAAGGCTTGTGCAGAACTCTGGACTGCTGCTTCTTACCTAAAAATAGAGAAATCAATTAAAATGAAGGGTGCAGAGGAGAGAGTGTAAATGAGTTAAGCAGGATGCCCAAGAGAAAGCAGAATTTTGCATTTGAGGATGGTTGTAGTACCTTTTCATTCTCCTTTCAGCAGGACCATCATGAAAATACTGTGAGGGACAAAAGGCCTTCTCCAAGTGATTGAATATGAGTGATTATTAAAAGGAATAGAAGAGAAAGCCGGAGTTAATGACTTGCTGGTTTTGGACAGAACCTATATTTCTATCAATAAATTGATCAGAGCCTGAAACACTCAGTCAAAGATAATACAGATGTAAAAATCATCTAATAGTACAACAGAGATGATGGTGTGAGGTCATGGCAGGATCATGAGGGGTGAGAACATGGTGGCAGAAAAAGCAAAATTCAACCAAAGTTACCTGAATTAACAAAACCTATGCAGGAGGTGAAGTGAAGGAGGAAATGGTGCTTTTGGAAGTGACTGAAGCTTCCCTGCTTCACTGTAATTAAAAGACAATTGGAGTTGGTGTTATTAGGAAGAGGGTAGAATAACTGAAGCACTTTTTAGAAAGGATGACCAAAAAACCAACTTGAATTTCTTCACCCTTTACTTAAATTTTGTGCTG
Organism: Argya squamiceps; assembly: GCA_037834095.1. Classification (NCBI taxonomy): domain Eukaryota; kingdom Metazoa; phylum Chordata; class Aves; order Passeriformes; family Leiothrichidae; genus Argya; species Argya squamiceps. Next base: position 3,104,838 of record JBBMKD010000002.1, read on the forward strand.
ATGGAGAGCCAGCTTGTACACATCAGGATCTGAACTGCTTATAAAGGCACATCACCCCTGTGCTGGGCAAAGCTGGGCTTTGTCCTGGGGGTCTGGTGCTGAGTCTCAAAGCTGGGACAGTCAAAGGGCAGTTGGGTTTGGCTGTGATGGTAAAGAAATGCAGCAATTAATTACATTTACACGCCTGCATGTAGGGGCTCATAGAAGGCATGAGGCTCAGTGTTTGGAAAGCATTGATTGGGAGATATCCCTGCTGCCTCCCTGGGTGAGAGAGAGGACTTAGAGTGTGAATTATTAATAGTTTATGAAGAGCTCAGTCAAGCACGGCTCTCATTTGCATCTCTACTGCTAACGAGGTGTTTGCAGTTTCAGATCGAGCAAAAGTGGTCAGAAAGCCCAGGAGGGAGTGGAATCCTTGGGAGTCCTTGGAGACATTTCCCTCAGCTGCACAGGGAGGGGGAATGGGGACAGCAGGGCAGGACAAAGAGTCCCAGGCCAGGCCTGTGACTGCATTGCTATTTCTGTGTTGTGTTCTGCTAAAATGGAATCTGTTAGCCAAACAGATTGGGTAGAGACAGGATATAAAGCTGTGTTGTATCAGAAGCTGTCTGCAAAGGCAAATACAGATGTGCAGTTTAATATAGGTTGTGCTAAGAGGGAAAAAAACCATACGGATAATCTAAAGAGGGCTTTTCTGAAGCAATATGTTATTTAGAATTGAGGAGGAAAGTGATGGATTGAGCACCTCAGAGTGAGAAGTTAAAAATACCTCCTTCCTCCCACCCCCCAAGCCTCCTTTTCCTCAGCAGCCTTTTTAGGCATAGCAGCCATGCAATTAATTGAAGTTCACTAGGAGCCTGTAATGAAAAGTCTAACATCATGTAGCTGCTTTCATTAATAATATCATTGTCTTTTGTCAACTTTAATAGCAATTGGGTTTATCCAGCTGGAAAAAGTTAGACAGAGACAGATAGACAGGCAAGTCTGTATACTGTCAATTGACTTAAAATGAAATGCAGGTTTGCTTCTTAAAATATATCAAACCTGACGTTTTATTCACTTTTTGGGTTCACTTTTCAAACTCTGTATGTGGATGCTGTCAGAAGTTTGGCTAATGGCATGAAAAGGTAGTTCTGGAGGACCATGGATGTCTCTTAATGGGGGCTGCTGGTTTGGAGTTTTATCTTGCTGTAAAGATAAATATCTTGGCAACCTAGAAGAGCTGGAAATGAAAGGGAAAATTGAGATCACATTTAATATTTGGCAAAAAGTTTAAGCAAGCATTGTATTCTCTTCTTGGATTAGTGATTCTGTAAAATTTACATCTACAACAGGACTTGGAACACCGTCCTGTTAATTAGGGTGTTAGTATAATTTTAATCTCCTAACTGTGAAGTGATAAATAATGTCAGCATGCTTGTCAGTGCATCCCTTGGCAATCAGAACTTCCCAGGGAAGTGTGTTTGAGAGTTACTGGGGGATGAGGAGTGCTGGTTAAATGCTGATCACTGGAGCAAAGCCAATCCATCATTGTTATACCCCAGACAGGCATTTTGTTATTGAAAGTCTTGGTTACCTTTGTTTCCCCAGGCTGAAATTGTTCTGTAAGTCATCTTAGCGTTAATTATTCAATAATGATATAGAAAATGTACTTTGCAATCACCCGGGTGTGTTCCATCATTGTGCTTTTGTGCTTCATTAAATAGTAATTGCCTGGAAGCAAATGATCATCAGGTGTCAGTCTCCACAAAGATGCATCAGTTTGCTCTTCACTGCCAGATTAGGAAGTGATTGGGAATTATTTTCATCCTTTTCTCATTCTTTTGGCTTATGGTGTTCTGATGAAGTTAAATGACAGCCATTTAATAGCAGTGTTTAGTTATAATCTGGAAAGGAGCAAGGGAGTGATTGCTTTTCTGATGGCTCCAGCGTGGTGGCTGTAGTTCTGTTCCCTGATGTTCAGCATTTTGTGTGGTGTTTGTGTTTGGGATGGGTAACACATTTTGGATGGTGATGGTGGTGAGAAATTTCAGCTCTTCAAAGGGACAGAAGGTTCTTGAAAGAAGCTTTTTAAGGAGGGTTTAATCTACTAAGTGTGAGGTTGTTTGGTGCAGTTTCTCAGCAGCAGTCACAGGCACAAAGGGGAGGCAGATCCCTGGGATCTGAGTAATGATAACAGTGTTTGGTGAAAATTAATGCTGATGTTTTCAACAGTGATGGAGATCAACACACTGATGGAACCAAATTATTTAGAGGTAAAGCAGTGAAATGAGTATCAAGGGAACCATGAACTAAAATCACAGAACCATAGAATGGACCTTAAAGCCCATCCAGCTCCACTCATTGCCATGGCAGGGACACCTTCCAGTATCCCAGGCTGCTCCAAGCCCCATCCAGGCTGGCATTAATTAGGGTGATCTCAAGGCATCCCTGAAGTGTACAGGATCCAGAGCAGCCAGGAATCATGAAGCTTGGTTCTCACTTGCCTCCTGAGCAGGTGTTCTGTGCAGTTAAGGAAGTGGTCAAGTTTCCTTTTCATCATTTGATAGTTCTGCAGTGCCTGTGCACAATTCCTGCGTGCCTTGTTGTGTTCATTTTTAGGCAAGGAATCAACCTGAATTTTGGGCTACTCCTTCCTGAGTGCCATTATGCTTCCGCTGCTTATAAATTTTGTGTTCAGGAGCTTTTCTTTGCCCAATAATTTACTTGGTTTGAGTGTGTGGAATTGGTAGAGTAAAATCCTCTGTAGATCTTGTCTGTGTGGAGCTGTGGGAACTGTCACTCTCTTATCCCCAAGAAGAGAGAATTGTCAGTTCAAAATATGCAGATAATCACCGTCAAATAACACTTTCCAAAAGGGCACAGTAAAACTGACAACAATTTTTTTCTTGCTCACTGAATAGTATTCAGAGGCTTTGTAGTAATGAAATTAATGTTTATTAATAGCTTGTCAGGGGAAATGGCACTGACTGGGATGGGAAGCAATAGGGACTGTGAGATGTTGACTTCACTGGAGTATGAACTGCTGCCTGTCTTAGATTAATTTGCACTGGGAGGAACATCAAACAAGTGGCTGTGCTTGACCCAGCCCAGGTACACAGTAGAGAGAAAATCTGCAAGAACTGGTGAGGCTGATGTCCCTCTTGATAAGGGTTTTTATTATTTATTTTTTAAAAACATTTTAATTTATTAATAAAATAATTTTTTTAACATTATTTGCCTTCAGGGTTGCACTAAGGGAAGGATGTCTCAGCTACAGAAGTACACAGGGGTAGAGGTGCCTTTGGCTTGGCATCAATTTGGTTTTTTTATATGGTATATTACCTATGGTAAGCACAAATTTCCTTTGAAAAATAACATGACAGTGACCAAGTTTTGTAAAACCAAAGACTTTTACTCTGTGTTTTACTAAAGTTAAGGAATATATAGTGAGTTCTGATGGTTGTGTACTATCCAGAATATTGGAAAATCCCTCTTTCTCATCTAAATAGGCAAATGACAAGCAAACATGACGCTTTGCAGTATGGACATTTATCCTTGTTAACTAGTACTGCCCCTCAGAAAAACAGTGAAAACAATATTTTAAAATAAAATCATAATGATAATAATATTCTTAAAATTATTAAGAACACCTCAGTCAAAGTTTTCCTTTGCTACTTGCTTACAGAAGCATTGCATGAATGCATAGAAGTGAAAATGTTTGTGATTCCTCTGTTAGGAGCATAGGAAACAGGAGCAGAGATGGTTCACGTGTGTCATTTCTGCAGAAATGTGGTTGTGGTGCAATGCAGATTATTTCTCTTGCTCTGAAATGCACACTTTGTGTTTAGGAGATGCCCAGTTTTAGGGTGAGCCCTCAGTGGGAGTGGGTGTCCCTGGAGCCAGGTGTGAATATCTGTGATGGGGAGGATTTGGGCAGGTTGGGTCCTACAGCTCCTCACTTAGACACTTTTGACTCTTCTTGTGACTCTTTAAAGGTGTTCATAGTTTTGCTGATGAGATTTTGGGGCTGAGAGAATTACTTACTGGTTTTAAAAGACTTTAATGGTGTCAGTAGATGTGCCATGAGAACACCCCCAAAACCCCATAACTGAAGACATTAATTTTGTCTTCTCCGTGGGGTGCCACTGGAATTTATTAATATGACTAATAATACTAGGAATAATTTGCATTCCTTTCAGTCTGCAGATTAAATACTGATGAATCACTTGATGATGGAGCAAAGTCCACCTGGAAGAACCAAGTAGTTCTGTTATAGAAAACTGTTGTTACATGCATGAAACTTGAAAGGGAGTTGTGGGCACATTTAGCTTTTGATGTTCAGTTTTGCCATTTCAGTAACTTCAATTCAGAGTTGTTTTGAGTTCAGTTTTCCTTTCCTTTGCACTGTGGAATATGAATCTCATTCTTCTCCATTCACCACACAATGACAAGATGCTTGCAAATGGAAGTTAAAAAAGTATTGCTGTAGCCATGGTTTCATTCTCTGGCACTCACTGTGCCTGAGGTATGTATTTCCAAAATTCCCTTGTGAAATGTGGTATCCAGACAGCAGGACAAGTGTGGTGGGTATCAATCTGTACTTGCAGTGATACCAGAACACCCTTTAATGCAAAAATATCTGCATATTTCATGTGTGCCCAAACTGATTTAGTTCTAAATGTTCCTTCATGACACACTTCCAAATTATTTAGAGTACTGGTCCAGAGGTGCAGTGAGCTACTTAAAGTAGTTGCTGCAATTGTAGCTTTTGATCTGAGGCATTTATTGATGTATTTTCTGATTTTTTTCTTTTTAATCTTGTATCAGTGACTCTGGGTGATGCATCAACTATCTGAATTCAGAGCTTTTCTCTAAAAATTATTGGCTCTTTTTGTGGGAGAGCTTGGAAAAAAGAATTTCTGCAGCAAAAGTAGAAGGAACTTCTATGTTTCATTTTTGATTAAACACTTATTTTTGCAATGTACTTTGTAGTTATGTACCTTTTAACTGCATCTTTATACAACCTCTGTGATAATAAACAAGTAAAATACTGTTAGAATTTTCCTACACACATTAAGAAACATTCAAGGAAGATGAGCATTACACTTGTATTGATAATCTATAATCTGAACCCATCAGTGTTTCACATTTTTTGTTTCTGACACCTTAAAGACTGAGAATTTCATTTAGATCAATATAGACTGAAATACCAGATCTGAGTTAAGAATAAAGCAAGTTTATCATGTGTGCAATTCTTTCTTTCTCCAATACCTTTTGTTAACATTTTGTTTTTCTCAAATTGAGGAAGGACACTGGAAAAAAAAATAAATCTCTTTCAGAATGATTTCTAAATGCTGTTCCTGACCTTCCCTGAAAGGCTTTTGAAATAGAAAGCATCTGTATCTCCTGTAATCAGGTGCTTAATGTGCTCAAAGAACTATCCAGAAAGCTGGGATGGTGAGATCATAACAGCAATAATGACTAAAATACATGCAAGTTACTTAACAGCAGCTTTTGGATGCTTTTAATATTTTCCTTTTTTTTTTTTTTTTCTGTGAAATCCTCAGTAATATTTTCATCACAGTTTAAAGCAAAAGGCTTGGTTGGGGTGTAGGCTTTTTGAAATACCTGGGGAGAGAACACGAAGTGCTACATTAGGCTTTCACTTACAGAATTGCAGCAGATCTTTCTCTTCTAAGGCAGCACAGTATTGTTTTCCACTTAAAGCAGAATCAGACCTTCAGTGTAAATATGCAATCCCAGCAGTTTCCTGCTTTTCCAGATCATTAAGAAAAATCACATGTAAGATGACAGATCCATAGCTTTTGGGAACAAGGCTTAGGGGATGTTGTGCCTTGTCCGTGCTGTCTGTTCTCCTCCTCTTCCCACAACCACTGAATTTGGCAGCTTCCAGCTAGATTTGTAAAGGGAGACTGAAATTTTGTTCAGAAAAAGTGATTTGACTCCAAGAAAATACACCAAAATCTTCCTCTCCTGAGCCCACAGGCTGTCAGGTTCCAGAATCCCACAGTCTGCTCCTTAGCAGCCCTGCTGTGTCCCATAAATGCTACTGGACTGGACACGATAAAGGGACAAGATTAGATATTAGTGGAATATTGGATATTGGGAAGAAATCTTTTCCTCTGATGGTGCTGAGGGTGGCACAGGGTGCCCAGAGAAGCTGTGGCTGCTCCTGCATCTCTGGAAGTGTCTGAGGCCAGGCTGGGCAGGGCTTGGAGCAGCCTGGGATAGTGGAAGGTGTCCCTGCCCATGGCAGAGGGTGGAGTGGGATGAGTTTTAAGGTTCCTTCCAGCCCAACACATTTCGTGACTTTTTGTCAAGGAAAAAAGGGATGAATTTACCTGTTTTGCATTGTGGTGGATTTTCCCATTTTACTGGGTTGTTTTTTTTTCAACAACAAAAAAGAAATGCTTGTAATAACAAAAGAAAAGGAAAACTGGTAGCAGATTTTCATTCTGAAATTACTCAGCTTGTTTTCAGTTGGCTGGATTTTAAGTCCACTTTGACCTTTTAAAAAGGATTTTCTGTGGAAGGTTGTGTCAGACTTAGCTCCACATTTGGGATTATAGTTTAGAAATCCAGTATTTCAAAAATGTTCATCAAAAATGGTAGTAAAATGCCATTTGTTATGCAGAGAAGTATGAAAAACAGAAATATTTCAGGTGTTGCTGGTCAGTAGCGTTTGTTGTGGACCTTGTATATTTCTATTTTGGCTCTGTGTAAAAAGAGTCAGAACATATTTGTGGATTCAACTTTTTGCATGTCTATTAAGTTGTTTAATGGACTGTTATTAAAAAACAAAAGCTTGAACTACTAACAAAATCCCACAAGATTTATATTTAGGATGCATGATAGAGTTTATTTGCACAGAAAAAACCCCAAAACATTGCTTGTCAACCTTCTGGAATTTTTGGTCTTGAGCAAATTGATGATTTTAAGATACAGCCTTACACAAATAAGCTCTTCTTAAAACCAAATAATTTGGCCATCTTGATGTACATCAATTGTGTGCTCCATTAGGTGGCACTTTTTGTAGGGAAGGCTACATAAATCAGGAGTGTCTTCCCCAGAAGAAATTAAGCTATGAAGTTTTATTGCTTTTTTATTACTAAGCTTATCACGGTATGATATTGTTTAATGAAATGTGACAGGCTTTGCTGGAAGAAATATAGTGAATACAACAGCTTTTTTGCATTTAACAAGATAAGGTGCCAATGTTGTGTTTTCAGGATACAAAATGATTGCTTAGTTTGGACACAGATATAGAAATCCATCATAATGTGTACTTGTATATTTTTACAGCCATCTGCTAACCTTGTCATGATTTCTTTCATAGATCTTAGAATGAGTTTCCAAATTTTTTTTTTTTTTAGAGAGAAAAAATCCCCAATTAAAAAAGATCCATTTTAAAGTTTGTACCTACATTGGGAATAAAACTGATTTCGTTTTACTGTGTCTACCCATCCTCCCCAGGAAAATACTTTTGGTGTCCCAGACCCCAGAACATTGCCAAAAGCCTTTTTCTTTTCTCAAACTTTAAATATCTTCATTAGATGTTTAATACATATATGTGTTTGTATGTATATATATACATATATGTACATATATAGTGTTTAGTTGCTTATTTTTAGCAACCTTAATTAATTTGGTGGGTTTTCACTTTTTTTTTAATTTGAAAAATATACTCTGTTCATCCAATATTTTTGCCAACCCCTTGTCCAGAACTGATCACTGTAGTTAATTGTGGTCACTTTTTACTTGCAGATACTCCTACTGGTGCATATTTAGAACTGAGCACTTAAACAGTATTGTGTAGTGTCAGAGGGATGGGGTCCCTTCATTTCTGGAGCACACTGAGCCCAGTGGAGTAGCCATAGTGCTGTAACTGTTCTGCAGCAAATATTCCAGACATTCTACATGGCTGGAGTGGGATTTAAAATACAAAATTCTTGTACTTAGTGTTTCAGAATTTATATTTCAGTTGGTGCTTTTGACTGAAATGAGCTTTCTGCTAAGATTCCTGTGTTAAGGTGGTTCAGGATAAAATGTCACTTGTTATGCTCTTTATGTCTGTAAAATACATGTGGTTTGGCATTTCCTGGTGCATTTAGTAATTCTCTGTGTGACTGGGGGTCTGAGATTAACCTAATGGCAACTTCTGCTATTAATACCTGTGGGGAGTGTTTTTCAGAATTCTAAATGCATACAGCTGCTCACTGTAATGTAAACTTAAAGTAATAAACTCGTATTATTTTAATTGGCTGGTTCTGAAATGAAGGAGTACTAAATTAGCAGTGGTTATTTCTTTAAATAAGAAAGAAAATGCCAGAGTGCTTACAGCAGGAGTAGGAGCTCTTTAAAATGGTAGCATAAAGAAAATCTTTCACCCTTTTTTCTTTTTTAGTCTCGTTCTCTGTCTACTCAAGATCATAAACTTTAATGCCACTTTCACCTGCTACAAAACACAGATCTTCCTTTGGGTTTGAAAAGCAAAAGGGGGAAACAAACCCAGCCCAAAAGGCTCAGTGATGAGAACAATATTCTTTCAAGCTGAATTCTCTTGTTGTGCCTTCAGAACTGAGTTTTCTCTGAATCATTGGGAAGCTGTTTCATCCTCTGGCCTTTTTTCCTGGCTGTGTTCAGACAGGCACTGTTGCCTTTCCTGTGATCCACTTAGGGCATGTCAGGGAAGAGATGTTTTCATTAAGTACCTCTGACCATTGAGGTTCATTTTTATCGGTGGTTTATGGTGCTGCTTTGTGGTTCACCTGATTAAATCATCTCACTCCCTCAAGTCTGGAGGTTATTTAAGTAATTGGGTATTATTTCCTCACCTGTATTGGAGTATCTTGGCTAATTGGAGTACAGTTGCTCGTGTAGGTCTGATGTTAGTGTTTGTGTCAGTGATTTAAAAATAGGATCACTTCCTGCTCTTAATTTTGTATCTGTTCTTTGTCCTTCTGTGTAGTAAGAGTGAAGAACATACAGTATTTTAGGGTTTGTTGTATTATTTTGTATGGCTTCAGTGGCGGTGCTTCTCAGCAGTCATTCATGGGTTTGCAAAGTAATCAATGTCTGCAATATAAATATAACTGTTGTTGCTTTATAACTGAGCCTCTCAAATACTGTTCTGTTTCAATAACTCTCTGCAGGGAATAATTGTCACAGAGGGGTCTCATTTCCCAGTACAACTTAGAAAATAAGTGAGGCTGGAAAGCCCCCAGGCAAGGAGAGATTGTCATTGTTGGCTGTGTTCATCTATTGTATGACAAGGTTGCAGGCAGCTGCCTTGATCGCTCCTCAGTCGTTTTGTTGTCATTTTGTTGTGCTTTTTTAGAGCCTGAATGGTCTTAGTGATTTGAGATTTCCTTTACATTTAACACCGAATGCTGAAGGAGTCGATAAAATAACTTTTAGATGGCAGAACCAGAAGAATTTTCTGTGAATTGCCACGGGACTTTGCACTTTTTATTGCATTACTTGCTTCATTTGCTCTTCTCCTCTATGTAATTCCTGATGTCTGCTGGGTCGGAAAGAATGCAGAACAGGAAATATTGTCCATTCCCTCTTGTCTTAATATTTTACCTTTCTTTATTTGCAGTTTTACAGCAGCATGTTTGTTGAGAATTAGGAGGTAAGGGTTAAAAAAGTGCTTGGACTGCTTTGCTTTAATGCAAACTATTTGCCACAACTCAAATCAGGAACTCTGAAACATGGCTGCTTTTCCTTTTTGGAATTTGGAGAAGCTGTTCTGAGAGACACGTGGTTCATTGTGGTCCCTGAAAAAGGTGATAGGGTTTTTTCTGTTCTGCATAAAGGTCTAAGGTTTCTGCTTCATTAATTGAGGCACAGTGTTCAAAAATATTATCTTTATCTAAATCTTGTCATCACTGTCTTGAAGTGAGAAGGTTCATGCTTAAGTCTATTTAAAATAGACTTAAATAAATTACTGCTCTTTTAAAAAGAGCCACAAGCCACTAATTTGCTCTTATGGGAAACATTGGTTTGTCTTGAAGTCCAGGTGTGGTTTGTACATTTGTGGCTGGTGGGATTGAGTTCTATGGGATTCTGTGTAATCTGTGTAATTAAACTGTGTATTATGACCCAAATACTGGTCAGTGTCCAGTATTGAATAATCTGTGCCTCAGAGTAGCTGATGTGTGTTGGTGTGTGGCCTTATGAAGCTTTGCAATGCAGTTGCATAAAAATAAATTTGATTTTTTGAGCTGTTTAATTTACCTGTTTGCAAATAAAACAAATCATCCTGCCTTCTATCTGGCTGTCTTTCCCTCTGTCAGGGTTGGTAGGTGATGGTTGGGGTTTATGTGTTTTGGCTGGGGTTTTTTGTGGTACTCAGATTTCTTTTCTTTTTTAGTTCATGAGATTACATTATGATGATGATGCTTGCCCAAAGCATTCTTAATTGCAGCTGGAATACAATGCCTTTTGCTTTCCCTAGCATGTGGCTGAATAATCAAAGCAGTTTTCTCCAGGCAGAGTTACAAATTCTGTTTATTATTGAGATATAATATAGATCTCTTTACAGAATATGTGAGCAAACAGAATGGAGAGGCTGCACTGTTCTCTGCACAAATGGGAGACTTTGCAACACTCCTGCTTCGTTTGCTAATAAAAGTTTGAAGACAGTTACCTGTCAGGGAAGAAAGACTCATACCAAGGAGTTTTCTACTGAGCCAGGATTGTTGTCTTTGTAGTCCAAATACATTTATTTTTAATGCAGACTGCAGCATGTCTAGGGAGAAATCCATTGCTTGCAGGAGAGGTTTAAAAATAGGATTGTCAACTTTCTAATGTGTCCTCACTTTCGAGCTTTCAACATCTGACCTAAGTATGCTGTGAATCAAACAAAAAAATCAAATTATAGCAGCATACCTATTGTCTCCTGCCCTGATGTACTGCAGGGAAACAAAGTAAGGGAGAAATAAAATCTCTTTTTATTGCGGGAAAGTCAGCACTTGAAGGACAGTGCTTCTAGTTGAATGCAGGGAGTGGAGATTGGAGGAATATTTCTGTAGACAAATTCAATATGTTGAGACGTTTAAGTGTAATGAAATTTGAGATAAAGTTCTTTGATTTTTATTGATGAAATACTTAGCTTTCCACAGGAATGCAATATTACCATGGGGTGTTTGTGCTGCTATATAAAACATTCTGAATGTTTGAAAGTATGATTTATAAGAAGAAGAGTTTTGTTTGACAGACTGGCTTTTTTAATGTGCAGTGAAAGCATATTACAAATTAAGCTTTCAACTTCTTTATTAGTCACTGCATTGGAACTGTTTTGACAAAGTTATCATCTAGATTTTTATGGAAATTAGAGCTGCTTGTCCAATTCCTTATACTTGGTAGAGACTATCAAAATATTCTGTGTGAAGTGCAGAACTTGATGTTCCCAAGGGAAACTTGTAAGAGCATTTAATAGTGAACCAAGAGATTTCATTGAATGCTTTGCAGTTCAGAAGCTGAAGGAGGACTTCAGTTGGATCCAGATGGTGGTAATAGGTACAGCAAAATCTCCAGATGCTTTATTTTTTAAATAAGATTGAAGAATGTGGGTTTTTTTAAACTTTTGGCTTGGTTTCCAACCCGCAGATCTGGAGGAAGGGCAGAAAAATCTTAAATTCTTTTAAAGAGCCGTTTAACTGACAGGTTTAGAGATTGCATTAATGGGAATGAATACTGGTTTTATTTGTGTAAGTTCATGTACTGTTTGCTTAATTGTGAAGGTGCAAAAGAAACATTTCTATCATTAGGGTTTTCAACATGGAGAAGAGGAAAATAGCAGCTCTGAGGGTCAGCAGGCATTTAAAACCTTTCAGCTTGGTTCATGGCTATGTTGAAATGTGGGCTCTGACAGTGCCCAGGGTAACTGTGTGAGGTCTTTCTGCTAATTAACTGCTGTTTCCAAGTTGTGGAAGTTTCTAGGCTATAACTGATGATAAATATCATTGTTCTGAGCCTGAACACATATCTAAGATTTATCAATACAAGCCCAAAATACTCTAGTTTCACAAGCACTGCAGAAGAAACTTTGTCCAGATTTTCCTTATTGCACTGAAATTCAGCAATAGGATATGAGGATATGATATATGATAGGATATGGCAGAAACTGCTAAAAAAAGGCAGCTGAATTTAGTTACTTGGAAACCTGGCTGCAAATGGAAATACAAGGCCATCAGCTGAAACATCAGAAAAAACCTTTTCATGTTGAGGTGGTGACCCAGAGAGGCTGCAGAGCCCCCATGGACTTAGGAGATACTCACTAGGTGACTGAAAGTGTCCTGAGCATCCTGTTCTGCTTTGAGCAGGGCCTTGAGCTGGATGTTTTCCAGGGTCCCCTTCCAAGCTCATTTAATATTGTCAGTTATTCAGTCATTCTGGGAACAACAGGTCCCCCTGAACTTGACCATAAAAATAAAAAATTACTATTCATCAGTCCAGGAAGCCTCCTACAAGATCTTTATTCAAATTTGAAAGTGAGCTTGAGGCTGTATTTGAAAGCTACATGAGTCAGTTCAGGCCTTTGATAGTTTTCCATCAAAATACATTAATGCATCAGAGTACATTAATATATTAATAAAGATGTCGTTAATTCTTGTATCCTGTAATTGATACTGACTGCAAGTCTTAAACACACTAATTTGACACTGTGTTTTTGCTGTGGAACATGCTCGTGTTTTAAATCCTCAAACCAAGCAGAAAATCTAATTAACACACAGAAAGTGTGCGAGCTTAACGAACTTGGTAATCTTCCTGAGTTCTCACAGTTAGGGTGTAAATAAAACTAAGAGACCTTTCTGTGTCAGGAAGCAGGATTCACAAAATAGTTTAAGGGGAAGCATTCACCCTAAAATACCCAAACTGCAGCTCTCTTTGGAAGAGCTGAAAATGAGGGAGGAAATTTTATTTCTTTGCATTGGAAATACTATGCAGATGAAGTCATTAAGGTATCTGCAGTAACAGCTTTATTTTAAGTTAAATACAAGCTGTCCTGCAAGTTGAATTTAATGAAGAAATATTTTATTAAGATTCAATCTCTAATTCTTTCCCTTGTTTAGCGTGAAAAAGGCAAAGCTTTGGGAATCTTTGAGTTTGTTGCTATGATTTAGTGTGGAGCAAAATGGGTATTTAACTTGGGCAGGGTGAGGGGGCATCTGGTTAGCTCTGCATTTTGGATACAGAGTACTGTATGAAATATTCCATCTCACATTTAATGATGGGTTATTATAATGAAAAAGAAGTTTGTCAGCTAACTGGCTGCACCAGTGGAACTCCTATGGGATAGTTTGGCTTCAGATACAGAAAAATGAAGTGTTCTGCAGTTCAGGTTGAGTCCCACAGAATTAGTCCCTCCTGACTAAGGCAGGCTTTGAGAAAGATTGTTGAACTCTGGAGGTCTCACTGCAGAGGCAAGAACTGTTCTGTTCATGACACTCTGAGCAAGTTCAGGCATGGGTGAACAGATTGTCTTTTACAGCTCTCACCAAGCAAGGAAAATCAATTAGGAGTTCAAATGGATCCAAAGAACTTAGTGCTTCCATGAAGGCATGTTTTCTCTGACTGGGAATGAGGTATCCAGCCATTCCTTGTTGAATGGGAAATACTCATTTCCTGTTGTGCTACACAGTTTGAGAAACATTTCAGTTGAATTCTGTGGAATCATTGTTATTTTTAACTTTGTGATGATCAGAATTTTGTGCTGATTCAATTATCACATCATCCATAAATTCTGTGATAGAATTTTACCTTCCAAAAGTATTCCAGTTCTGTTTCAGCAGGCAAATCCACAAACTGATGTGTTGAACCTCACTCCTCCCAGCCAGGCTGAAGTCAGGTTTTCTGATGTTCTCATGCATCGGGACTTCATATTTCATCTGAAGTATGAGGCAAGGAGGTGAAAGCCAGCCTTGCAAAACTGCAGCCTCAGCCAGGAGCTGCTTGAGCTGTTGGATGTCTAACTCTGGTAGAGTTAGGATTAAATAAGGCTCTCAGGGTGCTCTCAGTTCTGCTTGACCAGCCTGTGCAGGTCCATTATCTCACTGGTGTGCTTGATGAGAGAGTTCTTCTGGGTAAAGTGTCTGGAGGATTTATGGAAATTTGGTACAAATTTCTGATCCCCACAAAATTAACGGGATGCTGGTATCTAAACACTTGGAATTCACTCTCCTTTTGCAATGAAATGAATTACAAAAGGTTTGCAAGTGAGTGCTGGATTTCTTGATTTGTTAGCTCCTTCTTTTATTTAAAAAAAGGGGGGGGATTTGCAAGCTAAATAAAATTTGATGAGTTTTTAATGGAAAAATAATCTCATTAACTGTGTAACATTAAATATTGTCTAAGGAATTATTAGGTATACACTTATGGGTAAGCTCTCCAGTATTGCTCAGCAATTGCTGGAGGCTTGGCTTACAAAAGGAATAAATTTCTTTATATTCATTGATAATAGATAAAATGAACTTGGATTTGGTGTCAGTTGTGTATTTTTTTTTGTTTAGAAAATGTTCAAGAATGCTATGGCGTTACTTCTTTGACTACTAGTTGAACTTTTTTAGGAGATAATGTTAGTGAACCTTCAATGTCCTAAATCTGATGGCTTCAACCAAACATGTCAACAATATCCAGGCCTACCTTGCTGGTAGAAAAGTTTCATATTTGTATAGCTCTGTTCCCCAAAGAGCTTAGCATGCTTTACAGCACACCAGGTCTGCAGTTCTGCTGCAGAATACACCCACTTGCAAAAGCTACACTGAGCCTTGAAGTTCACAACCTCAAGGAAATTCCAACTCTTTCCTTGGTAAAAAGAAGCTGCTTCAGAGCCCCACGTTTACCCTTGTTGCTTTTCCTACAATTGCTGTTATCTCAAGAGATTAATGTGTTGGAGAGAAGCCTGGGCTCCAGTCCTTGTTCTTTTTGGTAATTGGATGCTGAGTTCTGTGGAAGGAGTATCTGATCTCACCTGCCCAGAGCACACAGAGAACACATTATTCAGCAAGGAGAGAAAGAGCAGTGGATCTCACTGAATGTTTTACTTGGGGGTTCCAGGCATTCAGGACTGCAGCCTTACTGTGGAATGGTAATCACATTCAAAGTGCTGGGTATGGTGAGGAAGAGTAGATACAGAGAAAGCAGCAAAACCAAAAGAAGCAGCAGAGTGGGGGAAAACCTCCCCAAACTGTTGAGGTCATGAACAGATCACTCAGATCTTTGTCTATAGAGAGCAAACAGTTGCTTCAATAGATAGCAGGAACTCTTACAATATATCCTGGAAGTTTGTAGCAGTCTCTGGAAAGTGTCTTTTGCAAAGATCTGTGAGTTAGCTCATGTTCTGTTGGATAAAATTACAAACCTTACACTTGTTTTATAGCAGAGTGTGCTGCCAGGTTCAGGAATGCAGGAGAGGTGTTTGGGTTGGGCTCTGTATCAGCACAGGGACTCACACAGTTTGGCGTTTTTCTGTTGCATCTGAGCAATTAATTTCTTTCAAAAAACAGGGGTTTGTCTTTTCAATCTTAAGTCTAATTTGTAAAACCTTTCATGCCCATGATTCATTAGTCTTTCAGATTTCAGGTTAAATCATGAGAGATTGCCATGATTGTTTTTGCATTGTTGTCTTTTCTTTCATAATTTAATCCACATGACACTGTAAGCATTCATATCTCCTTCATTTGATTTATCTAGCTAAATAAGTCAGTCTCCTTTTGTGACTTTAGCTATCCATTGCTTAATGCATTTTACCTTTTTTTCCTTTCTACCCTGTTCAATTTGGGTTCCTCCTTCTCAGATTTATTTAACTGGTATTTTACATACATTTTAAGAGATTTTAATGCTATAAGTGATACTTTCTTTTCTCATCTGATCCATTTCCAGGCTTTATTTTCACAGAAGCTAAGAGGCAATTTAGTAGCTCTGCTGGTGGCAGAGGAAGGTCCTGCTTGTCTCCTTCTGTTCACCTTCTACTGATCCTGGTTTTTGGGGTTGTTCAATGGGCTAACCTATGACAAGGGATAAATACTTAAAGAAATCTTTTTTAATTGTGAGTGTGAGCAGTGCTTGGTTGACCACAGAGATTTTGTGGTCTCCATCCATAGGGATTTTTCAAAAGCCATCAGGAGATGGTCCTGGGCAGCTGGGCCTGCTTGAGCAGGAGGGGTTGGTGACCTCCACTAGTTCCTGTTCAGCCTCCAGTGGTCTGAGATTCTGTGGCACATTTCTTTCCTCAGTCTTGCTTCTCTTAATGGGCCTCACTATACTCTGAATGAGAATTTATAGAGCTGGGGCTCCAAGAAAGAAGGAAAAATTATTCTTACAGTGATCTTTCCATTTATGAGATGAATGATGTGTACAACCAAGTGTCTGTCTTCCCTCATCCAGCCTTTGAAATTCTTCTCACTAGCAAGTACTGGTTTAAGATTTTTATGTAGTGTGGCATTCAAGCACATCCTGCAGTTGTTTCATAAAATCTTTAAGTGTGTATTTAATTTTCCTTACTTAGATAAGAGCCTCTAATCCCAGTGAAATGAAGATGGGATGGGAACCTCAGGGCTGTGTCTGTTCCTGACAGATCTGATGGTCCAAGTGGATTCCCATAAATCCAGGAGCTGGCATTCAGCACTCAGGAGGTCTTTCCTGAGTAATTGTGCTGCAAATGTGTGTGGAAGAGCAGTATAGTGATCATTGTTGTTTTGATAAAATACCTTTCCTTGTAAAGAGCCAAGGAATTGCATAATGTTAGTGGGTTTGGTTTTTAACTCAGTATTTTTTGCTTGACAGTTTTTTTTGTTACACACTTTTAAAAAGTGTAAGTGCCCTGCTATATTCTAAATTATTAGTATTATAAATGGACACTAGTACAGGAGCATATATAGATTTAAAAGATTGATGCCCAGTTTGTACTAATATTGTGCCAGTATGAATTGCTTTCCATGCAGAAAAAAATATATAATAATAACTCTTCCCTTTTTAAAACCAGGATGCTCATTTTGAAGATCAAATTACAACCATTTATGTGTGTCTCTGTAAAAGTGAAAAGGCAACATCTTGTTTTACTCAGCTTTTTCTTGTACATTGTCTAGTTTACACACAAACTCTTAATCTTATCTATTATATGCTTTCTAATAAAGAGAACTGACTGATAATAAAGAAAGGTAGAAGTTGATTACTGAAGTGCAGTCCACAGATGATGATATTCCTGGTAGATTCTGCATCTCACTGCTTACAGTGGTAAAAAGCTGTAAATAATGTATATAGGTGGAGTTTGAATGCATCTGCATTCCAGGACAAACTTAGAGTCCAAAGGCTGACCTTTTGGAGAACTTTACTGTATTTTCTGCAAGTGCAAAGTCCCAGTGCTGTAAGTTCACTCCTGTAAAACTGGGTTTGAATATGCAGCTGTTCTCCTCTGTTCATAGTGGAATACTGTGGATCTTATTGCATGAGAAACATGAATAATAATCTTCAGCTTTCTAGAAAGTAGTTTCAAAACTAACCAAACCTATGAGTATAAAAGCCATTTGTTATACATGGAGGTAGGGAGAAGTGTGACAGTAGATTTGACAGAATGGTTTTTATGGGTTTTGACCTGTGTGTTTGTGGCTTGGGCAGAACTGAGCTGACTTTACTGGGTTTATATGGCTAGGCTGGAATCTTGCATTCAGTTTGTGTTTATAGTCTTCATGATTTGGGTGTTGTCTGTCTTTGTGGGTGGGGTTTTTTTTGGGTTTTTTTTTTTGTTTGTTTGTTTTAGGGTTTTTTGTTTATTTTGTTTTTGGGTTTTTTTCTTAAATTTACCTGAAGGTACCTTCTTGTTGTCTGAGTATATTTGTCTTTGGCACAGAGAGAAAGCAAATGCACATCTCCTTTTAAATCTACTCTGTTAAGTAGACAGTGCAGTTGAAAACAAAACAAAAAAAAAATTGAAGATAAAATGCACCAAGGAAGGAACTCATAGAATTTATTTTTCTGCCAAATACATTTGTCACAAACATGAATAGTGAGAAAGCTTTCCTATTAAGACTTGTGGTCTCCATCCTTAGGGATTTTTCAAAAGCCATCTGGAGATGGTGCTGGGCCTGCTTGAGCAGGAGGGGTTGGTAACCTCAAGTAGTTCCTGTCCAGCCTCCAGTGGTCTTGTTTTGGGGTTTTTTCTTAAATTTACCTGAAGGTAACTTTTTGTGGTAGAAGAAAAACCCTCCCACTGGGCAGGATCTACTGATCCCACACTGGAGCCTGGAGGTGCACTGGAGCCCCCACAGCTCACCAGTTCTGCAATCTGTTCTTCCCTTCCTGCAGAACTGCAGTTTCAGTTTTGAAAAGCAATCATCCATCACTGTTACAGGATTAGTTTTACTTATTTTCTATTTTGCTGAAGTGCTAACCCCTCCCCTCCCTGCAGGTGTCCACTGGGACAGCTTAAAAACTGTGCACTCACTTAGGTCCTTGTGGATGAGAGGTGAGAGCTCTTGGAGCTGTGTATAATTGCAGAAATACTGGTATCACTCAGATTATGTTAATGCTAAAATGATTATGTGCACTTTAGCTGAATAGTTGTCTAATTCTTCCAGCTGTGCCTTGACAAATTACCATAGAAATAACCATTAATTTTCTGATCTATAAAGGGAGAAATCATTTGATCTTTTTCCAATTATTACTGAGTAATTAAATGATAAATTACCCACATGTAAACTAATCTGCATCTAACAAAACAGTCCCTAAAATTGCAAGGCTCTTGTGATGTGGTACCAGAGAAGTCAAGTGGGGGCTGATGTTAAAAGAGTTCTAACTCACAAGCAGAGTGAAAAATGAGGGGTACAGTCTGCTTGAAAGTGAGCAGCAGGGATACCTAGAGATTTATTTCTGCTTTATATATTTCTCAACTAGGTTTGCTGTTCGTATCAAAATTATGCTTGACTTACAGGCTTGTAAAAATAATTTGTCTTATTATCTACCTGTTGTATAATTACTGTGTTGGAGGTTTGTGCATGAATGGGATGGAGCCAGTGCTAGACATTCATCTTCACTAACACCTTTAGAATTCCCCACAATTACAAGGATATAGAATCCTGGAATGGTTTGGGTTAGAGGGGACCTTAAAGCTCACAGGGACACCTTCCACTCTCCCAGGTTGCTCCAAGCACTGTCTAACCTGGCCTTGGACACTTCCAGGGATTCAGGGGTAGCCACAGCTTCTCTGGGCACCCTGTGCCAGGGCCTCAACACTGTCACAGGGAGCAATTCCTTCCCACTATTCTCCCTTGTCCTGTCACTCCAGGCCTTTGTAGATTTTTCCTGTGGGCTCGTTTTAGGCACTGGCACAAATTAATTCATCCCAAAGCCTTTTCTGCCCCAGTCTGACCAATCCCAAATTTCCCAGCTTTTCCTCATAGGAGAGGTGCTTCATCTCTTTGATCAGTTTGGTGGCCTCCTGTGGACTGGAGACAGTGAATGTGTTAGAGTTCCTGTGTCCTTTATGATGGGGTGTTGTACAAAACTGCAATATTTAAAGTCAATATTGTTTGTTCTTTAAGTCTTTCTATGTTTGATTGATTTTGCTTTAATGTGAGAATAAACTAGGCGTAAGCTTTACTTCAGGACTTTAAAATTGGCATCCAGGTAGTTAAATATCTGAGCTCCTTAAAGGAGTCCTGAAGGATGTTAAAAGTGTGATGGATTAGTGTTAAGTCTGGTTTTGCAGAGAGCCTGGGAATAAGCTGTGCTTTAGGAGAGCAGCAAGGCACTGGAATACACAGCTCAGGGTGGAAGAGGTGGGAGAACTCTGCAGGTGTCACTGGGACTGAAACCTTTCCTGGCTTATTCTGCCAGATCTGTGAGCCTGTCTGCATGCCTTACACTCCACATTCCTGACTGCCTTTGAAAAAACATCCCCTGTCATATCTGTGTGGAGTTCCTCTGTAAACCAGAGGGAACAGGGGAAGGAAAGACAGCCTGCCACTTGCTTTGATTTTTTTTTTCTTGCATCCCCTTTCAGCTCTGGTATGAGGTTGGTTGTGCCTGCTGCTCCTGTGCCTTTGAAGCCAGCAGAATTCCTCATCTGGGGCCGAGCTGGGAGACTTTTGCTGACACTGTTTGCATCCCTGTGCTTCCATATGTGTGTAAATGTATATTCTGTACACTGCTCAATATGCAATTGACTTACTGCCACATCCTATGTATATAATGATAGCAGTCTATTATAGATACACTGCTGAGGGGTTTAGTGCTGTAATTCCTGCTGGCTTTTCTTTAAATAGTAATAATGTGAATAATGGCTCTTTAATGAACTACTCCTCTTGGCAGCTCTTTCAACAGAAGACTTAAAGGCATAAAGTGTTTCTGTAAGATCCTGTCAGACTTGCTTTGCAGGTGTTAAAGAAACTGATGTCATATTTTGCCAACAGCCTTGCAGTTGTCTCGGTTTGTAAGTATGTAAAGCTCCTCAGAAATTGAAAAAATGGTGTATTTCCAAGCATAAGGAGTGGCTCAAAAGACTTGAGCCTGTCATATGAGTAGCATTTGCCAGGAGTGGAGTTTAGACACTTTGATAGCTAAATTAGAAAAGGTCTATGATGGCAATATTTCCAAGTGGCTTAGAAAAAAGAATTAGATTTAAGTTCTGTTAAATTCTGTCTTCAGAGTTGCTTGGTTTTGTTGCAATAGCTTCTATCTCTACTTTTCTTTCTCTACTGATGGGAGTTGGGTTTTTTTTATTAATATGCTATTGCCTGTGGGGAACCAATACATATACTAACATCTATTAAAAATAATTCCAGGCCTCACCCATGCATGCAGTAATTAGGACTGTGAGCACCCAAGGAAAATGAGTGTATAATATCTTCATTAAAGCAGGATAATAGAATTTTACTTACCGATTAGATAATTCTAAGAGTTTAGAATGTTAAATTTCCTTTCATTTTCATGTTATTAATATTGATATGGCTACTTTGATAGTACATTGTCTTGTTAATGCGAGTTTTATTGGGGTAGGAAAATGTGGAAAATCTGAAAGTCTAATCAATTAGAAGAATTTTGTTTATTTTGGTAGACTGTGTTTACTTGGAAGTCAGTTACTTGCCCAAGAAAAACATTTGCATGCATGAGAGAGAAGAAAATAGTATCTGTAATACACTGTATAACCTTGGTTTTGTCCTTCTTGTTAACTTCAGAATTTCACTGAAGTTTGTTGTCTGAATCTCTAGTTTGTTTTTTTTTCCTGGTAAATTGAAATTGTCCATGTTAATGTTTTCTTGAGGCTGTCTTCTGTTCTGAATCTTGGTAATGCTGAAGGTATTTTGTAGTGAAATATCTGAGGTGCACAGGCTGGAGTTTCTCTAGGTCTGTTTAGCCCTCTGTGTGTTCAGTCTGTAGCAATTCTTGTGTATTTTGGTGTACAGTTTCAAATAACCATGCTTTCACCAGTTAAATGTATGGCAGCAAGTCAAAGAGAACTAGAAATATGTCAGCCTTGCCTGCAGTGATTGCTGGACTGGGTACACTGAAAGAGAAGCCTGTGTGGAAGAGGGTGCTTTAAATACCAGCAGTGTGAACTTTAAATTGGGATAAGGGTTTGGTGCCCGTTTTCTTGGGCAGCCTACTCTGGATGCTTTACACTGCAGCTGTTCTGGGTTCTAAACTGCCAAAGCAAAGTCCCTGACTGTACAAGCAAGTTTAGAACTGGCCCCAGCCTTTACACTTAGCACAGCCACCATAGCTGTGTTTTCCCAGTGTCCCAGCTCCTGCCCAGCATTGAAAGGTTCAGTGTCATTTCCAGTCTGCTGGATTGTTCTGAGTGCTGCTGAATTTGCCTCAATTTCAGTGTAGTGGGATTTAATCCTAATCCACAGAAGGAAGTCCTCTCAGTCCTGTTGCTGCAGGACAAAGGCTCATCTGTGCCTGTCTCCATCCTCTGGCATGGGCAGCTCTGAGTGCTCCCCTCCTGCTCTCTGCCTGCCCTCTCTTCTCCTGCTGCCTCCAGTTTCCATTTCCATGTGTTCATCTTGCTTCTGCCCCTCATGCCCTAAACACGTGAATGCTTTCAGCTCTCATCATGCCATCTTCAGACTGGGCTAATCAGCATTTCCTTGGGGGATTTCCAGCCCTTGTTTCCTTTCCTGAGCAGCACTCAGGTTCATCCTTAGCACTAGGAAGGGTTTGGCAGACCACTGCCTCTAAAGGGCAGCACTCACTCTAGCCTTTTCTCACCCCAAGATGTTTGTGAGTGCTCAGTTTGTTTGGCAGAACCCATCATCTGTCCTGAGCTGGTGGAGGCAGTGGCTCATTGGGTTGAATTTTAGTGTTTTTTGCTAAAATTGGTGCCTCCAAACAAATGCCATTGGACTGCTGGGCAGGCCAGCAGAGATGCAGAGATGTTTGCACTGGAATGCTCTATCCCAGACAGAAACCTGTGAGGACATGCTGAGACATGCTCCAACATGTGAGTATTTTAGAAATCTTGATGCCAGGCTTTTTATTCTGACAGCATTTAGGCCCCGATGACTCCAGGTGAACCAGGAACCCTAATTTTGTATATAACATGCACAGCTCAGGCTATGGCAGTTCTCTCTTTAGGGGAGATTTCTGCCAGTCTCACATTCTGTATCCACAAATGTACAATCCATCTTTAATTTCTATATATAATTACCAGAACTCTAGAGGTATAAAAGGTATTAATCAGGAAAATGCAGGTATCGGATTTTGTTGAATTAAGGTAATCTGTTAATTGATTGAAGATGATTCACTGCAAGTTGTGGTGCTGAACTCAAGATATACTTTACAATACTTCACTGTTACAATGATTAATGGACTTGTCATTTTATCTTACATGAGGAATTGGGTAAAGTGACCTTGAAAGGATATTTTCATGATTGTTTTTAATACATAAGGGAAAAAAATTACCAGAAGTACTGCTGCACTATGAAAATAATTTAGAACTTCAAAAATGTTGTCAAATGTCTATGCTGTAAACAGGATTTAGACAGATATAGTCTGCATAAGAATATTCTGGCTATTCAGTTCTTTGAACATTAATAAAACCTCTGAGTCCATTCCCCAGTTTAAATAATGAATGAGCTATTTTTGTAGCTCTGTCTCCCATATACACCCTCAAGTAATGTGTTTTATGCACTAAATAAAAGCTGGGAGCATTTTTCAGTTTATTTCTTAATGTCATAGGAGTTACACTTTTATGTGCCTGTATCCACACTCCCAAGGGCATGTATTAATGCTTGGAAAATGTCTAGGAGAGGTAGGCTGCAGCACAGGAGATGGGAATGCCATGTCCTTTGTTATTTCCTTGAATGTGATAGTGGTTCCAAGTATAGCAGAAACAGAAATATCTTTTGCTTCCCTTCTCAGAGCTGCCTTGAAAAAATAGTTTCTGCATGGAGCTGTCTCCCTGGGATAAAGCTGAGGTGCCAGCCTACATTTTAGATTCCCACAGCCATATGTCCACACCAGTGTTGAGTGTAACTGTTTCTGTGTAGTCTACATAGTCTATGTGCAGGAAATGGTGGGACTGAAGAAAGTAAATTAAATTCCTTTTACACCCAGATGGCTCTGCTTACTTCTCTGCCTCCTCAATCAATAGATATGCCTCCTCTTCTGAACTGAGGATATCTTTGTGTTTAACAAAAGTGTGCGTTATTCTTATTTAAAATATCTTGTGCTCTGCAGATGCAGCAAAGGGTGCTTGCTATGTTCACCAGGGTTTCCAACACCATTTAATATCTGAAATAATGAGTTAGGAGAAACAAACAGTACCAAGAGAACATACTGAGGAAGAACTGGAAGTTATGAACTCTATGTGCTGAAGTATCTGCTTGGTGTAGCTGGGATGTTTTAAACTATTACTGTTTGGGGAAATAAAAGCCTGTGTCTGTGTCCAAGTAGATGGTGTTGCATGCTGAATTTTAAGAAGCAGAGTCTGGTTTTCTGTCTCTCTCCATTTTTTATTTTTGGTAACAAAGAGGAAAAAGAGTCCTTAGCTGAAAATGGAGGTTTGAAGTTGCTGTAAATCAACAGACTTGTGCTGAGGGCAGAGTTAACCCTTCCAGCAGAAGGTCTGGTTTCCACACGTGTGTGGATCTGCCTGAGTCCTGCCATGAGGAAATCTCAAGGGAAATGGATCCTTTTGAAGAGGAGTGGTTGTCCAGCTGACATGACTCAGGGTTTTCCTGTGGAGCTGGGTGTCAGTGGGGACATGACCTTACAAGGGTCACTAACACCCCAAGGGCTTTGTGATGCCATCTCCACTTTTTTCCTTCTCAAAACGCAAACCTCTCCACCCTTCTGTCATTCCCTTCACCATGTTGAGAGGGAGGAACCATTAGTGATGCTAAAAGCTACAGAGTAGAAAATGCCCAAGTTTGAAGTATCAGTTGCTACTCTGCAATGTGTAGTTGGAGAGGAGTTACTAAGTGGAGGAGAGAGGTCTCTGGCCCACTTTAGTACCAAACATTGGTTTTCAGTGCTGACTTAGTCTGTGGTGACTGAGGTTTCCTGTTTAATTATCAGGTAGGCATTATGAGACTTAAGGAAGGCTTCTAAATTGAGATCTGTTGTGTTGGGCTGGATTAAAAACACAAGAAAGAATTCCAGACACCTGCCATGCAGTGCTGTGTGAAGATGTGGGGAGCAGAAGGGGTTGGTGTGATAAGGAGGGTGAGAATCCTCTGCTGCAGCCTTGCACCTGGAACTAGAAGGTTGATATTCTCCATGGGGTGGAAAACACTGGCTTTTCTCTGCAGTCCACAATAGAGGGGTGGGCTTAGTACCCTTTTCTGAAGACAAAATTCTTTTGGTTTACCCTTTCTGTGGAGTTATGCCCTTGGCATCATCGTGGGGTCCAATTTAACCACCACTGTGGATTAAGAGAGGAAGGTTATCTGTCTCTGATGGAAGCTGCTAAGCTACTGAAGTTCCTTATGGTTGGCAAGAGGTTGCACTGGCATTGTGGAACTGCAGCCAAGCAGTGTGGGAAAGGGAATGGCAGGAGCAGGGAAGAGAACTGCCAACCCACCCTCCCTGCTGTGTCCTTTGGAAGGTCACTGATCAAGTGATAAACCTGAAGCTAGGCCAATTCACTGGTTTAATTTCTTCCTAAACCTCTCCTGTGGAGAGGAGGCCTCTTTGTCTCCTACAGTTCCTTTCCTAGGCTATGAGAAGAGAGAAATCTTTCCTGTTTGTTGGCTTCCATGGGAAACTCTATATGGTTTCCAGCTTTCAGTGATTAAAATAGTGCCTGCAAAACCCTCTCTTCAGATCACATAAGAACATAATGGGATCAACTCCCTACATCCCAGAGGTCCATTGAACTTGGAATAGCAAGTGGAAGTTTTTTCTCAACGAAATTCCATGTCTGAGCCCAAGCTGATTTAACTGAGATCAAAGTCAAGCCACTTGAAGTAGTATTTTCAATTTAGTTCAGCTTGTGTGATGATTCACACACAACAGAAGAATTGGTATCCCTTGAACTTTTGTATTAACTCTCTTCACAAGTAATTCTAGGGTTGGTTCGTTTGAATTAATCCACTAGAAATGTTTAAATTAATATTTTTAGTAGTGAATCACCACATGCAAGCTACAAAACGAAAAGAAGTATGAAACCATTAATCTGAAAGGAATATTTAGTTACCATTTTCTTTGCAAGAGATGCCCGTGCTTAGCTCAAATTACTTTCTGTGTACAAGGGTAGTCCTGCTATTTCCTTAAGTGCTATTTTCCTATGAGAACACATCAGTTGTTTTTGCATAAGTGAATCTGTCATATTCAGGAAAGAGATAATTGCTGTTTTAAGCCAACTCGGTGTTTTAGATGGTGCTGTTTTGTTTTCAGTATGTGTTTTGGAAGAGGCAGAGCAGAACAAATTTAAAAGGTCATGATTTTGCTAAGAAATATTTAATAATTGATTTTTAAATATTAGCTTAGGCTATTTCAATCTGTTACATTTCTCAACATTTTTAACATAGGAGAAAAATGTGCAAAGGTGTTTGCAAGAGATGGTGAATTATGATAGCTGTTAGGAAATTTGCCTTCAGATAAAACTGGTGTGCCTTAGGACTCTGTATTCTAGGAGGCTACTATATCTCATTTGGAAGTTTCCATTATTTTGTGGTTTTTCCTGATGAGTCAGGGTTTTTTTTTTATTTTCAAGAAACACAGAATCATTGAGTTATAGAATCATTTGGGTTGGAAAAGACCTTTAAGATTGAGTCCAACTGTTAACCCAGTCTGCAACTGTTAACCAAGCCATGTCTGCACACCTTTAAATCCCTCCAGGGATGGTGACTCAAAACACACTTCTGGTGTTTACTGGGCCCCTGATTGACCTCTGTAGTACTACACATCATCTTTTCTCTATTTTCTTACTCTTCCAAGGCCATGTTCACACTAGATATTAAAGTGATATGTTGGAATGCATTTGTCCCAGGGATAGGGATAGGTATCAGAGCAGCACAGGCTGCAATTCTTTAATTAATATCCCTCCTTGTTGTCATTGGCAAATCCTCCCAGGAAGGGTTTGGGGTTCTCAGCTGTGTGCCATTCAGATGACTTTGTGTATTCAGGTTAGCTTTCACTTGAAACCACTAAGAATCAAATATCAGCAGAAGGGAGAAGGTAACAAATGGTAATAAATCTGGAATTGTTTGTTTGTTTGTGGGGGGGTTTTGTTTGTTTTTGGGGTTTTTTTGTTAGGACTTAACTTCTGGAAATTTTGTTTATGCTGAGCTCTGGGAATCTGTTCTGAAGTGTTCAGCTAAACAACTGCAGGGATGTGCCCCAAAGAGATCATTCACTGACTTCCAAGTGTGGGAGAGTTCTACCTGATGTGCAGCTCTGCATCTCATCTGCCTGTAAATGATTTTTCTCCTCCAGCCCTGTTCCCCACCTGAGGCTGCAATATTGACTTTTCCAGGAAGGATATCCCATTCTTTTTTCCTCTGGTGTTAAAATCCTCGTACAGAGAGGTCTGACACTTCACACTGCTTATGTGAACAGCACAAATCTGTTTAATTTATAAGGTTTAGCAAACAAAACACAGAGTATGAATTTTAACTTGGACACAAATGTCTCAAATGATGCCTGCAAGTTTGAGAATTATTTCTCTGGATCCCTGAAACTGTGATGTCTTATTTGGTGAGCCTGCAGCAGCTGCATTCAAGGTTGCTGAGAGGTGCAGTATTTTTGTCTCATCCAACCCCAGGAGAAGGTCCTGTGATAGGACTAATAAAACACCTTCTATGTTGCATCAGCATTTGTTAGAAAAATAAGATAAAAGCAATCACCACATTTGCAAATAAAACTATCAGAGAGCCTTGGTTATTTTAATGCCTGATTGTTCAGGACCTTGGATAAGGTTTTTCTTCTTTGTTAGTTGGATTTGTTTCATTTTTTTTTCTTTTCAAAATTGAATTTATGCATTTAGTCAGTTCCCTGAATAGCTGTTAGTCATGTATGTATGTGAAATAAAGCACCCAGTGGTCATGCTGTTCTTATTTCTACTACAAACTTTTAGGTTTGAGGAGGGGGTTACCTTTTTTTTTGTTTAGTGTGGAAATTACTTGATTTTTCCATCAGAAAATTGGCTTTGGTTTTTGATTTCATCTGAGTTTTGTGGAGGCTGAATTCTGCTGTCTGCATAATGTGTGCCTTTGGCAGTTCTTCAACAAGTTCTTCTCAGTTCAGATTGTGAAGTCCTTGAGGCAGATATATTTTTCTTCATGCTCAGGGCCAAGTAGGCCATCAGGATTTAACAAACAAGTAGGGTAATGAGTATTGATAATCTTAATTCCTTGTAGATTTTTTTCATGGAGAAATTGGGAAGTCAAATTAGGTACATGTTTGTACAGTGCTTTCAAGATGTAAAGTAGTATAGTGCCAAATATTATTATAACTTAAAGTCTTCTAGAGAAAAAAAATTATCAGGAACTGTAGCTACATGATGATGGCACATCACACTGCCAGAGTTTTTGGCATCCTGGCACGTTATCTTTTATATCCATAAAGCAGCCTTACAGGAAGGGTGTGAGAGGGAATTGTTTAACTGAAATAGAAATTCATGAGAGCTCCAAAAGGGGTGCAGGAAGAATCCACGTGGTGGTGTTGATTGCTTGGAGGTGTATTCTGGAGAAATGAGGATAGGGCTGTGGGAGCAAAGCTCATTAGGTGAGTAGGAATAGGTTTTGTGCAACCCCCATTGCTGCCAGGGCTGGGATAAAGGGAAGGATCTCCAAACAGATTGATCCAAAGAGCCCGCTGGGTTAGGGTGGGGTGAGAAAGGTGTGGGAAGGAGAGGTGTAATCCAGCCTGTCAGGGCCTTCCTGTGCCTGCACAGGGCTTTTCATCCTCCTTAGTGCCACCCCTAACTAAAGTGTCACCTGCTGTGGCTGTTCCCAGGAGTTGGATCTCCTTTGGGCTGGCAGTGGGTCTTTTTCTATATTGCTGAAGATCAGGAAAGAGTGGGTTTGTTAATTATTATGTAGACAGCAATTACCTACTATCCTCCTGCAGAGAAGGAAAATGTGCTTGAGCAAAAGCTGAATCAGAGCTCAGCCTGCTGCACTGGAGGGGTGCTTGTTCTGCAGCTCCCTGCTCTTGGCCTTTACACGTGGGGAGACAAGACTGGCATCCTCCTGGCAGCCTGAGGTCAGCATGTGGAGCTGCTCCTAGGTAAATTGGTGTTTTTGCTGTCCACATGTGAGCACTTTGCTGAGTTTAATCTGTATCTGCTAAAAGCATCCTGTGTTGGAATGATTGTCCCAGGGAGGTGCTGGAGTCACCATCCCTGGGTGTGTTTAAAAAAGACTGGATGTGGCACTCAGTGCCATAGTTTAGTTAAGGTGTTAGGGCTGGGTTGGACTTGATTATCTTAAAGATTTCTTCTAATCTGTTGATTCTGTGTTAGAAATCATGGGATTTGTTTTCATTTTTGGTATAAGGGCTTTGCTCTGAGCCATCCAAGTCCAAACCCAACCTAAGAAGGTAAGAGTTTATTGCTCAGCTTTACTGTGCTCCGTAATTCCTGGCATTTTGCATGCGTAGAATATTACAGAAAATATCTTTATACTGGAAGGGAAATATGGGTGTCTTGGTGCAGAACTATTCTCTGAAAAAAAAAATCACTTCAGTTGTGAATTTTGACAGGTTGATTTACTGGAAAGTCACTTTCCAAGCAGCAGCTTTCTGCAGGATCACACTTGAGACTAGAAAGTGTTTTATTTCTTTCTCTGATGAATTTAACTTACATTTTAATACTGTAACGTGTCTTGGTACACACTTCAACTAGAAGGAATGCAAAGACATTTATTTGGAGTTGATTTACTTGTAATAATTTGGCAGCACAGTGCTGACTGTACAGAAGTTGCTTTTTAGCAGCACAGTGTCCACCTCTTGGGTGAAATAAGTGATTTTTGCCCCAGAGATGATCCTGTGGTGGTAGTGAGTGAGGCCAGGACATCTGCAAATGCAGGTGCCCCATCCAGCTTTCAGGTCTCTTTCTGAAATGCCCTGCTGCAAAAACAACATGAAACTTTAGAAGACTCAGTTTTCTTGTGCCACCTGACCCCTAAAAACTGTGCTGCTAAAAGATAGTACAAAAGCTCTGTGGAGGGAAGCAATTTTCAGAAAACAGATTGAACAACAATTATCTATTTACCCTTCTATGTTGTTGTGGTGGGACAACATCAGATACAGTGGTTTGATGTTGGATTGAGTCCTCAGTGTCTGGGTGTTTTTTGTCCCTGACTCTCAGGTCTCACAGCTATTTTCTCAGTGCTTTTATTCGTTTTTATTTCTGGAAGATAACATCTGAAGAGCATCTCTGTTATGTCCCATGAAACATGTACATCAAATTTGCTGTTTGAGGAAATTTTAGAATCATTAGTGTAGCAAGATATCTTCTGAAAGTCTGTTATCTGTCCAAATTCTCCTCCCTGAAAAAATGAACATCTCAGAGAAACCAGGTGGGGTGAACTAAATGGCCTCAACCTCATTGTTGTGACGTTGGACTGCAGATATCTCCGTTCTTGAAAAGCCTTCTCTCTTCTTGTATGCCTGTTTCATTGTTCAAAGGCAGAATGACATAAGGAAAAGCTTTGGGGGGAAAAAAAAGCCAGTGATCTTTCAGAATTCCAAGGTAGGTAACGTCAGTTAAAAACATAGAATACAAACAAGCAAAAACCTTGGGAAAAACATGAGGATCCCAGTGCATGGGGGTACTTTAGGGGGAGGTATTAACTGGAAATGTTTAAATGTTGGTGTTGCTGCCAAAAGGAGCAAACCTCTTACTTCTTTCTCAGTCCCTTTTTTCAGCCTATTCACTGCTCTTGCACTTGTTTCATATGACTGCACTGTGAGCTGGGTTTGAAAGCTGATGGAAATTAAAATTAACCCAGTCAAATGCAGCTCATTTGTTTTAACACAGGAGAGTTCTCTGACCCTGGTTTCCTGTGCAGATCTGATACCAAACCAGGTTCATGCACAAGGAGGAGCTGGGGTGGAAAAGCAGAAATGGGGCTGCAGTGTTCCCACAAAGCAGTGGCTGATTCTGGCATAAGGTATATCTAGAAACAGCTGGGAGAACATGCTGAAAGCCCTGAATTATGCTGAAACCATGGATCCATCAGCTGTGTATCTCTATTACATCTGAGGGGTTTGCTGTTTTCTTACCTGTTTTCATATGTCAAAGAGAATGCCTCTATATTCAGTATTTTCACCAGCTGTTTTTGGGGTGCATTTGGGGCTTGGAATACTCAGAATAGTCTGAGTCCACTCGACCAGGTTGCTCCAAGCCCTTTCCAGCCTGACCTAATGATCAGCTGAGGAAAAGGAGCCTCTCAAGGAACAGGATGAGCTTGGTGGTTGTGCTTGGGCAGGGAGCAGGAGTGGGTTTTCAAGAGTAAGAACGTGGGCTCATGTGGGCTAAGGTTGTAAAATAAAAGTAAGGATCTGTTGCCATACTCTGTCTCAGATACTGTTACTCATTCTTTATGATTTTTATTATATTTTATTATTTATTATTATCTTTTATTATTTTTATTACACTTCTATTTTTGTTTTATTTCCTATTTAACAGCTCTTGAAAGTGTGTCTGTTGGTATCTAGCCCGTGTGCAGTATCCAGTACATAACTGGTGTGTTGATGGGTTGTGTTTCTCTGATTTGAAAGGATGAATTGTGTCTTTAGTGGCCTGACCAGGACATTAATGCCACAACGGCATTGATTTAGTAAGGGAATAATCTTTGTGTTATGATGCCTGGTAAGACCCTGGTGGTACAACTGCCCC
Source organism: Argya squamiceps (assembly GCA_037834095.1). NCBI lineage: Eukaryota > Metazoa > Chordata > Aves > Passeriformes > Leiothrichidae > Argya > Argya squamiceps. The sequence goes on from JBBMKD010000002.1 coordinate 3,136,135, forward strand.
ATCAAAGCAGGTAGTGAAGTGTTGGAATCCTAGAAATTTAGATTTGGGATTTTAGTGTATGGTGTGATATATGGGAGCCAAGATGGAGAACTTTGGGTGTGGATTAGTTGTCTTGCACATTCTTCTTCACAAATCTGGGTTGTTTCTGTAATTGGGTGAAAGATGTTCGCATTGCAGGTTTTGGGTGATAACAATTAGATTAGAAGCATAAATAATATAGCTGTCAGCTGTTTATTGGATAATTGGGACTTAAATAGCCTTGAACAGACACCATTTTGGCTCACTTTCTTGACTTGTTAGAGAGGACTCACATCTCGTGAGTTTGTAATAGATAAGGATAATAAATTCAGTGAGACTTCAAAACAACGTCTCCTGAGTTTTATTCGTCCTGACCTCAGAGCAGGAAAGAGCCAGGAATTCCCACAGTGAAGCAGGAAGACCTGTTCCCTTTGCAAACCTGCCAGGGAGAGCCCTAAAGCAGTGCTGGCCCAGAGCTGTAAGCCAGGTTTATTGAGGTCATTAAGCCCACATGCTTGTCCCTATGTGCACACATACCCTTAGCTTATAAGGGAATTAATAAACTGAATATTTCAAGCTTAGTGTGATGCTCACACCCACAAATGTTTGTAGAAGCTCTGTCTGTTGTTCTACTGCCAGCACAAGGGGTTTAGGTTTTCCTTCAATGTTTTATTTCTAGCTCTGCCTCTTTATTTGTAAGCTCTCCTGGCTCTTCTTAGGATGTTGCTGCCTGTGCACTTAGTTCTTCAGCCTCTCTTTTATTTATTGCCTAAGCCAAAAAGAGCTGGCAAAGTACAGCTAAGGAGAGCAGAAAGTGGCAACAGGTAGTGCAGGCATGAAAGACTCCTTAAAAACATAAATTCAAAATGTTAAATTTTCATAGATTTTTGCTTCCAATTACTCTGCTAATTCAGTGTAAAATTCAAAATATCTCATTCAGTGTTGTGAAATGAAAGTGTTCCAGGGGTTGATGTCCACAACAAGGATTCCTGGCTCTGGTTGCTGTTCCTGACACTGCTGCCAACGTGCTGTCTGTCACTCTTGTGACCTCTCAGTGCCTTCACTCCGAGGGCATAATTTACTTTGACATAAGTGTACCTCTGCCACCATACTTTTTCAGGTCCAAGTTTGCAGGTTTCAGTGTCCAGAATAATGTCTGGTACGTGTGGGTACCCTTCTCACAGTGTTTGGGTTCCTTCTTGTGGTCATTTTAAATAAGAATATACAGATAATCCGTAGGCTGAATTAAATATATTAACAATATTCATCATTGACATAATCTTGTGAGCTAACTGATTGCTGAGGTGTTGCAAAACCAAGTTCTTGCTCATTTTTAAATCACTTAAAATATAGAGACTTTGACTAGACTTTAAAAGGTTATAAATGAGTTTCATGATCATTTGCATGATCTTTGAAAAGGTGTCTCAGTTCTGTATTGACATTACCTTAAATTATCTTCCAGTGGAATATGTAAACATCATTTAATGCTTGCCAGGGTTTCTAGCAGGCACGGAGAATTCAGTGCCTGAAACTTTGAGCTCTTTGGAGCAGCATCTCCCAGATCCACTGTGCTTTACTCTCTTGGGTCCCATTTCTTCAAAGCAAGTAATAAGAAAATCTCCTTTAACATTAGAATGTTGGTCTAAAAATGTATTTGTCATTTCATTTCTTTCAAAACTGTACCTACTTGCAAGTAGTGTCATATACTAGCTTGGGTTGGAAGGGACCTCAAAAAGCACCTTGTTTCAACAAGGGCAGGGACACCTTCCATTAGACCAGGTTGCTCCAAGGCCCACCCAACAATCTCCTATTTCCATTGTTTAAATTCTGCCTCTCAAATACTGGCATTTCAGCTGAATTGCTGAGTGTCTGAAAACCCCTCTGAGCATGGACATTCTTAGTGTGCTCTTCTGTGTTGAGTGTGCAGTTGAAACGTGGAGAATAAATATAAATGGGATACAGCTGGTGTCAGATTGTGTGTTTGTGCTGTGTCACATTTTGGCCAGAGCTGCTCTGTGATAACCAGACATGGCAGATAAGGGAGTGCATGGCTTCCTGCTAGTTCTCCTGGATATCTGACATCTCATACGTAGTGCTTGGGCTCAGGTGAGCACTGGAACCCAACTGGTAAGGGTTCCAGAGTGTAACCCCAGCCTGTTTGCAGGGAGTTGAGGCATGTCTCAGGAACCTTTCTATGGTTTTCTGAAGAAGGCATTTAAACACAGATGATGTGGTTGAAGGGATGGTAACTGGCTGTATTGCATTGCAGTTTTTAAACTCTGTGTTAGACTAGGGTCACTAATACTTAGTCCAGAATCATTTCTATATAGTCCAGCATAAATCTCCCAGTCAAGAAAATGGTTTCAGCTGGACTTCTGATAACTTCAGGCTGTAATTTTAAACATCAACACCCCAACACTTCATGTGAGAAATAAACCACAGGCTGCATTTTTTTCCAGCAGTTAACACATTTTTAAATGATCATAACTGACTTGCACTTTTCATATCTATGTAGTTGTTCACACCACTGCAGAACTGAAAGCAAGTCACCCAAACGTGAGATACATATCAAAGCTTTTCTAATTATTGTAGACAGCTAAAGCACAATGTGAAGACATTATATTATGAACAGTTGGCCTCTCATGTTTTGTTTCCTCTCTTGCGTAAAGCATTTTACAGAGCTGGCAGTTCTGCACAGTCTGAACTTGATCTTAATGAGAAGAGAAGCAGTAACACTTTAAATGAAAGGCTCCTATCAGTCATGATAACAAAATGTGCAGATGTTCTTTATTAAGAGCAGAGTAATTTAATTGTTTCTCTTGTATCAAGTACAAGTGAAAAAATGTGCTATAGTTTAAGCCTTTTTAACACCATGTTATCAATAGCTGAAGTCAGTTATTTTGTTGTATGGGCTATTTAGCAGGTGACTTATTATGATATAAACCTCCCTAAAGATATTTTTGACTTGTTTGTGAACTGTGCAGGAGACCTTGTAACTGACCAGTCCTCTGTTGCCCCATATTAATTTTTCAGGAGAATCCCAGTATTTAAATAAAATAAATAAATAATGCTTGATGTCCAAGGCAAGTTCGGATAGGGCTTGGAGCAACCATGAAAGGTGTCCCTGCCCATGGCAGAGGGGTGGAATGGGATGGTTTTTAAGGTCCCTTCCAACCCAAAGCACTGCAGTGAGGCAGATGAAGCCCGGTGACACCTTGGGGAGTGGGTGGCAGCATTTTTTCAGTATACAAATGAATACTGTAGTTTTGGTGGTGATCTATTCAGTTAGCTGTCTGCCTCCTTTGGAAGTACTGAATTTGCAGTTGGTTTATCAACTTGTAACAGCACACAAGCCTCTTCCTTTCCTCCCGCCTTGGTGCCACCCCAGTGCCCATCTCCATGGCCTGAGAGTCCTTCCAGCACTGCCCATCACTGGGGCAGGTCTTGGCACAGCTGAGGCTCTCCCTGGAGGGTCCTTTCCTCCCTCCTTGCCAGTTCATGTTCCTGAGGGACACGTGGTGATCCAGAAGCTCAGGCTTGTTTCAACAGCACATCTGCCTTGAGAGGCAGATTATGTACAAAAATCTGTGTTCAAAGTCAGCTAAATGTTGTGAATTTGGGCTGGGCACATTGGTAAATGCATTTGGGAAGTGACAGTTTGACTTGGGTCAATGGAGATGTTCATATGAACAAATATTTATTGTACAAACCATTATAAATCTTAGACTGGCCATTATCTTAGAAAAATTGTCTTTAAATTTTATAATCATACCTTTTTCTTTAACATTGGAAAAGAGAGCCTACCGCTGTTGGATCTGGAGTTAAACTGTTTGAATGATTTGCAATGCAGGAATTTAAATTCAACGCTCTTCCCTGTTTCTCAAGTGGAGTTGTGGTAGTTCTGATTTGTGTGGTGACACCATTAACATGCAGTTTGGAGTAAAGAAATAAAGTGAGATTATGATCTGTGAAGGATGTCAGTATTTTAGGATTTTAGACTAAATCTCTCTGAGAAGGAATTCGAGTTTATGGAATTGACTGTGAAGTAAAAGCTTGCTGAGCTGCTGTGGAAGTGCAGACTGACTCCACAGTGATTCAGCAGGTGGGCAGGGCACTGAGGAACTGTGTGAGCAAGGCAGGGAGAAACAATTGAAAATCCATGAAGGGTTTATCCTGTCTTTCATCAGCACTTTGCTGCACTGATATTGCTTCCATGGTGCGTTTAGACTTGGAGATGGTGCGATAAAATGAAAAAATACATTTTTTTCTCAGCAAATGTGAGCGTTCCTTTTTAAAGAAGAGCCATTTTCTTTTCTTTCAGTGCTTAGCTCTTGGCATGTGTGGAAGAGCTCATCGTAATTCCTCTCAGTAGCTGTGTTGGTAGCACTGGGGGAATTACTTATTATGCACACGATGTTCATCTTGCTGCTGCCTCTTCCTTTTCTCTGCACAAAGTCTTTTGTCTCTTTTCAGAACCTGAAGATGGGGGCTATGTCTTACTTGGTTCCACAACCCATTGCAAACTGGGCTACCTGGTATGACTGGGCCATCCACAGCCTGACACAGAGAAATAAAAAAGCAGACATGGCAGCTTGAGCTAGTTTTAATTCCTCTTTAAGCAGAACCTAATTACAAATACTGAGTCTAAGTAGTAGTCTCTTTCCTTTTGTGCTTGCTCCACATGGGAAATATTTAAGTAATATGCAACTTAAAGGTATTAAATAACTGTTTCACAGTGTGATATCAAGCCAAACTGCAAAGGCTCTGCATGCATCAGAGCTGCTTGGTTAGTCTGACATCCTGTATCCTTGAACTGGCAAACACAGAGAAACCTTTCCAGCCAGAGTATTTCATAAGTAATGGTTTAGATAAAGTGAATGTATGTATTAGCATCTGGTGCAGCACTAAAATTTATGGGCAGTTTTAGCTTTGGGAGCCAATGGTTCTGAAAACTTATTGTTACCATCCTTTATCATAGCCACCAGGAATGCTGTGCACCAAAATCCAGCCCTGGAAGATGCAGGCCATGGTGGGGGGAACTGCACTTTCCTCTCAGGAAAGATTTCAGGGTTTGAGGATTGATACCAGCTGGGGGAAGCTTCTGGTCCTGTGTATTATGGAGTCACTGAACTCCAGTCATCCTCTGCTCAAAGTGGGGATTGTAAGGAAGACTTCCCTGGAATCTGGAGATCCAGCACAGTGAGCAGGCTTTAGGACATGGCATGCCCTGGGAGCTAAGTTTGGATTTGTGGGAGGGACAGGCTGGAAAATAACCCTGACTTCAGCCAAAGCAAAGGAATGTATTTGGAGCCAAGCTTGTGGCTTTGCTATCCTCTCTGTCAGAGAGGGCATGTGAAAACAGGATCTCTGGGCCTCAACAGCATGTGTTTGTGTGTGTGCATTGTTCCTGTTTCTGTATCAGGGAAGTGTTTTCTGTGCTTTTGTGGTGAAAACCTCATCTCTATCTAACAAGCTCTCCTGCTGATTCCTGTTGGTCTCAAAATCAGGTGGCAGGTTGGGTGAGACCTGACTATAGTTACTTGAAAAGAAAGGGTTATAAAGGAACAAGATAAACACCTGTATTTTATAAAGTAAGGTACCTTGTCTTTGGTTATGTGTAGCAGTTGGTTAATTATTGTCTGAAATAATTCACTTAATAAATTATCCCCTGTGATGTTTCATCACCAAAATATTCAAAGGAACAGTCAGCTTCAGAAGAACCTTCTTGTGTACTTCTGTGCTCGTAATTCAGTTGACAGAGGATGTATGGATTTGTGCTTCCAAAATATTCCATTTTACACCTTTTCTTACCTGACCAGGAGGCTTTAACTATTCCCTGTTAGAATGTGCTAATGAATTTTCTGTTTACTTAATCCTTTTGGATGGAGGGAGGAAAGAATAGTTAAAGGAACCTTATTAAAGGAATGTAGAGTGGTTCATATCAATGCTGCTTGAGAAAACAACCCCTCCAAAGAGAGAATCCGAATCAGACTTTATTTCCCCTTCAAACCTCTGAAGTTTTGAGGAAAGGCAGTAAACTGAGTGCTAATCTCTAGTGCTGTAGAGAATCTTGGTTTGTCCTGCCTCAGAAATGGCACAGCAGACCTTCAGCCTTATTCACTTCATGCATGGTCTTAAATTACTGTTCACTACTCTGAAAGGTTGTGTGAGGGTTATAAATGCAATTTCTACCGTGTGTTCATGGTCTCAGGTTGAGGATCCAGTTAAATATTGACCAGAAAAAAACATCAGTAACACTTCCACTGGAGACAGCTGAGTAGTGCAGGTGTTTGTGAGTCCTCAACCCCTGCAGTCTGAAAACAGGGCCATGTACAGGGCTTAAAGGTTGTGCTTGGTGAACTGGTGTGCTTGTCTTGGTGTAGAAAGACAGGTGTCTGCCAGGGAAAACTGGAGCTTCCCTTGGAACGGAGAATGTAAACTCCCTCCCTCCAGATTATTGTAATTTTACAATTAAGGGGCATTCAGGCAAAGATATGGGAATAGGAATAACAATTCTTTACTAAGAATATTAGAAAATAGAAATGTAGTAAATGTAGTAAAAAAAAAATCCTAGAAATCCTGACAGAGTCAGAACATGACCTGACACCCTGTTGGTCAGGGTGTTGGGAGCAGTCCAGCTAAGTCCTCATGGAGTGACAG
>JBBMKD010000002.1:3150076-3162638 GCA_037834095.1 Argya squamiceps
CTCCAAGCCCCATCCAGCCTGGCCTTGGGCACTTCCAGGGATCCAGGGGCAGCCACAGCTTCTCTGGGCACCCTGTGACAGGGCCTGCCCACCCTCACAGGGAAGAATTTCTTCCCAGTATCCCATCTAACGCTGCCCCACTGGCAGTTTGAAGCTATTCCCCTTGTCCTGTCACTCCATCTCTTGTCCAGAGTCACTCTCCTGAAACCCCTTTAAGCACTGGAAGGGCTCTAAATTCTCCCCAGAGTCTCTCTTTTCCAGGCTGGACACCCCCAGCTGTCCCAGCCTGGCTCCAGAGCAGGGCAAACATGAGTAAATAGTGCTGATTGCTCCAGTGGACTTCAAAGAGAGAGAGAGGGAGAGGTAGTGCTCAGTGCCCTGTTCCCATATGTTCTTGGAGCCAACTATTTTACTGAGTGAGTTTAATAGTAGTCTCAGAGGAAAAACCCTGCTGGTGAACAGAAGGCAGGCAGCACTTAACTGATTTTAAATATAGAGTACCACGCTGTAATAAAAAGGAAGAAAACCAGAATGTGTGGTAGATTCACAGCAGTTTTTATTTTTAAGTAAGCAGAGCACAGGTAGTGTAGAAAACCAGGATCCTGGAGGGGAAAGCAGGCTTGACTTGAAGGAAGTGAAGCATTTAGAAGTTGGAAGAAACCCCCAGGAGCTGCTGATCTTTGCGTGCCCCTCCCTCACTAATCCCTGCACGTTGTAATGACACATAAAATTCCAGAGAGTAAATGTGCCCTCTGCTCACCAGCAGGATGCTGTAACAAGGGCTCAGACTCCAGATGACTTCATTGACTCGATGGAGCATTCTGTTTCACATTGACTGTAGAATTATGTTAAAGCACAAATGTTGTGAAACTAATTACAGCGGTCAAAATAGAGAAGGAATGAATGAGGCAGATTAGCTGGCATGCACCAGTTGTTTTGTACTACTCTAGTCATGCAGAACAGCTGTAAATAAAGTTTAAACAGCCACCAAGACCTCAATTATTCTCCTACTTGTTCATTTAGATTACTATGGTCTTGCTCTATAACTAAGTGATTTAAACAACAATTCTGGGAGCAACTGATGTGGTTCATTTGCACCAGTGTAAATCTACAGCTTCTATTTTTTGATTAAATTTTTATGTATCAAGCTATTCATCACTCCTTTTAAATGCTGCTGTTTGTGGAACTCAGGCATGATCTTTATCCGTTTAGTGAAATGGGAGAAAAATCCAAGAATTTTTTTTAGATTTTATTCTTGGAGCAAATAAAAATAGTGTATCAGCTTACAGCAAATCTTCCAAGAAGCTAATTTTCAAAAAAATTTTTCAAAGATAATGGTAAGAGAGATTGTCTGTTACCAAGTAAGCAAAGTGTGATAGAGAAGTTATCTTTCAATACTAATGTGAATTTGGATTCATTTTAGAACCAGTAATAGAAAGTTCTCATTGAATTGCTCCAAAAGAGCTGCCACTAACCTGATGGGTTTCAGGTTGGAATTGCAAGCAATCAGGTCTTTAAAACCATGTTTTTTCTTAAACTATATTTGGTATCCCATTGGTGTGAGGGGATTGCAGTAGGGCACTTATTCAGGTATTCCAATATTATTTGGCTCCTTCTCAGGCTGAGTAGGATCTTCATGGGGATTATTGGTTTTTATGGAGCTATTCCTCAAGAAAATTTGTAGGTAACTCAGGATGTGGTGTGGCCCAATGTGGTTTGGGAATTTGGACTAGTAAGTCACAAAAGACTTTCAAGGGAATGGCTGAAGGATCTTGAGCTTAGGGCTTTCTGATTTGCAACGCTGCATTTCTTTTCTGAGACTTGAAGTGCTATTGTAATAAATCTTGCTTTGGTAATGAGGAAATACATTCACTGCAGGGGCTGTAGTGTTGGAATAAGGGACAGCAGCTTCCGGTTGGCAGAGGGCAGGGTTAGATGGGGTGTTGGGAAGGAATTCCTGGCTGTGAGGGTGCTGAGGCCCTGGCACAGGTAGCCCAGAGAAGATGTGGCTTCTCCATCCCTGGAAGTGTCCAAGGGCTGGTTGGACAGGGCTTGGAGCAGCCTGGGATGGTGGAAGGTGTCCCTGCCCTTGGCAGGGGGTGGAACTGGATGGGCTTTAAGATCCCTTCCAACCCAAACCATTCTGGGATTGAAAAACACCTCTCTGAGTTCCAGGTTTATTACTTCTAGCAGGATGTGTTTGTGACAAACAGGACATTTCACTCTGAAGAAGGAAGAAGGCTCATTTTGCAGTCCAGGACAGGACACGTGATTTGAGGAGGAAGGTAAACAACTGAACAATGGGATAGTGAGTTTGGAGACAGAGAACTGGACATTTCCTCATGTAAACTGCACAGCTTCCCTAATTCCATCAGCCATGCCATGACTAACACACCAGTTCTTGCATATTCCCAAAGACAAATAAGACTCTTTAGTGGGTGACATTGATCATCTTGCCTCTTGTAGGGTGGTGAGGTAAGGTCCACTCTGACTTGGAGCTGTTCTTTTGCCCCCCACCCATTATCTGATGTATATCTCCAGAGGACACCTGGGACATCATCTGAGGACCCACCCAGGTTTCGGCTTCAGTATGAGTCCTTAGTCCCTCATCTTGGTTCCTTGCCCACTTAGCCCTTTGCTCCAACCTTCCTTGTTTCACATTATAATTTGGATTTTTTTACATGCAGCAGATTCTTTTGTGGTTTCACCTGCTTGCACTGAGAGTCTTTTATTTCTCTTCATGATTCACATCTTTTCAGAATTATTTCTCTCCCTAATTTATAATGTATAGAGTATCTTTTAGTGACTCACTAATCTTTTTTAATTTCAGGGTGTCTCAGAGTTCCTTCTGCCTCACCTTGCCCAGTGCCTTTAATGATGCTGTATTTAATACTGTTAACTCTGGTTTCTCTTCTTTTCCTCCTGCTGTGTAACCCTTTTCCAGGCTCCTGACTGGCACTGCTGCTCAAGCACTGCTGTTTTCCTTATACAGGTGAGTTTGTATTCCTGACATACAGACTCCCTAATCCCTTCATTTCAATTTTTGTTATTCTTCCTTCACAGTCAAGTACTTCATTTGTGTTTTATGTGTTTCCATCAGCCTGCCAAACCCAGCTGAGTGCCAGGGTCTCCCTCTGCATCTATTTTCTTTTACAGCTCACTGGAGGAGATTTCTTTCTCCTGTCTCTTCTCAGGAACAGCTACTGCTGTGAGTTTTCTTTAAGGTTGAGCTACTCACTGCACAGATCCATCTCCTCATCCTGTCCAGTAGCTCTTTTCTCACTGTGACTTACTCTTAGTCCACATTTCTCCTTTTTCACTTCCCCTCCATATTAATATGGCCTAAAATACATTGTGTTCCTCAGATTTACTCCAAAGTGCACCGTGGTCTGGTGTCCTTGTGTTTTTAACAAGGAAAACTGCTTCAGTAAGCCTAAAATACGTTTTTTGATCAAAGATTGCAGCCTTTGCCCTGTGCTTTCTTAAAGGAATGCTGGTGAGTCCTTCCCCCCTCTCTCACAGTTTGTATTCCCTTGTCATTGCACAGTCCCCTGTCTCTGCAGTTACTGTCCCAGCCCCTGGCATCATCATTTTTGTGGCTATTTCCCATGCTCCCTCTTGTACTTTGTGGGAATGCTGTGTTGCTCTTGACTGTCTTCTCTCTGTGAATCAGATCACTGTGTGCCCTCCTCTCCTCAGACATGGTCAGGTGCTATTTTTATGCAGATGAGTTGCAAATCTGTTTGTCAGCCCGGGCTTTGTTTCCCCCTGTTCAGGCGTGTATTTCATCTCGCATCTGCAGCACTTCTGGCCTGACAGCTTGTGATAACAAAGGCAAAGCAGAGCTCTGTATCTCCCCTGGAAAACTCTCACTTCTTATCCCACCTTCAGCACATTACCATCCACAGTCAGTGCTGTTTGTTATCTAGACACGTTCAGTTATGAATTCTTCTGCTCCAACTGTAGTGTCACCATTATCTCTGCCATCATCTACAGTGGTTGTCCCCGGTGTCATTTTTTCCCTGCCTTCCATTTAGATTCCTTCTAGCTCTCACTGCCTTCAGCTGTGCACATCCTGCATTTTCCAAGTTACACTTTGATTATTTAATTGCCTTCCTTGCCATCACCAGTAACAGGCTGCTCCACTCCTGATGGAATCATCTTTATCTGGCTCCCTTGGGCTCGCTGGAGTAGAATTTTTGTTTGCTTCAAGTTATCAGTGAGTGGTTTCATGCTCTTTTCATCTATAAAGCTGTTGAGACCCCTCTTACATAGCTGGGAGTCCACCTTAATTTCCTCTAGTTCTCTAGAAAGTTTCCCTAACTGTTCAGTATTTTTTTCTTTATGCTTTCATGCTTTCTCAAACACCTCTACTCTCTCCCTTCAAATTTAATTTCTTAATCTTGTGGCTGTGAGACTTTTTCACATATCCTTGCATAAATATCTCTTTAGGTTTCCATCTGTGCAGCATTTGTGTAATCTTTTTAATAAGATAAGGCCAAGAACTTCGTTTTTACTGTCTTCTTTTATTGGGATATTTAATGCTATTAAGGCACTGTAGATATTTAAACCATTATCAGTAGTACCTCATAGGTTTTCTTTTCTCTTTTCAAATACACTTTAATGGGTTTTAGGCGTAATTGTTAAAATGAAGATGATAATATACTAGAAATAAAATACACTTGCTGCAATTAAATTGCACAGAAATCTGTGAATGGGAAGCAGTTGCAAACCCTGCTTGTGTGGACTGTGCTGATGGCTTTGGGAGGCTGGCCAGGTCACTTCAGAACAAGGAAGCCAATACTGGATATCATGTATAGGTAATCAGAGCCAATAGTGGATATGATGTACAGGTAATCAGGCAAGGAACATGCCCTTAAAGCCCATCCAGTCCCACCCTCTGTACAGGGACACCTTCCACTATCCCAGGTTGCTCCAGGCCCCATCCTTAGACATTTTCAGGGATGGGGCAGCCACAGTTTCTCTGGACAACCTGAGCCAGGGCCTCAGCACCCTTCCTAATACAAGCATAATTTTGATGTAGTAATTACTTTTATCTGTGTCCATATAGTTCTCCCATAAGGGTCCTTCCTTGTGGGGGATTTAGCAGATCTGTCTCAAATCTAAATGTCTCCTCAGAGAGTATGTGGTTTGTGGGAGTATGGAATAAATGGATGGAAGGAATAGTACTGACTCACCAAGGTCAGCTCATGTTGACTCAAAAACTGGAGCCAAACCAGCTTAATTACTAATTATGATGCAAATCATCTTCCTTAATATTTCCTCAATATTTCAGGACTTCAAGTAGCAGCTCTGAGCTGGCCCTTACTCCTCAGAATTATGTTTTTGAGGTTGTGATAAGGGGCTGTGTGACAACATCAGCTCAACGCTTTATGGTGGTAAAAACTGTAAATCAAACATAACAAATTCTTAATAAAGAAACAGAGGATAAAGCAGTGACATCACTGGGGATATCTGCCAACAGCTGGAATGAATTTGTACAGTTCTGGTCCTCACACCTCAAGGACAATCCATTGGATCAATAAGCTGTCCAGAGAGGAGCAACAGGGCTGGTCAAATGCTGCTTTATATGGAACAACCAAGTAAGCCAGGGGTTTTCAGCCTGAAATACAGGTGGCTATAGAATTCATTAGGAGGAGTGAAGAAGGGCTGGGGGCTTTCTCAGTGCTGTTTTTGTTTTGATTAGATTTTTTTGTTGTTGTTGTTGGTTGGTTGGTTTGGTATTGTTGGAGATTTTTTGAGGGAAGGATTGGTTTGATTTTTTTCTTTTTTTTTTTTTTTTTTGCTGTCTCTTCTAACAGAAGAACTAGAAAGGGATGAAATTAAACCAACAAGAGGCATGTTGAAAGCAAACAAAAAAGACTGGTCATTCTTGTATTGTGGCTGTTTGCAGAGGCTCAGCAGGAGATCAGACAAAGCTCATGGAACAGAGGTTTCTGAGTTCCCAGGACATGTATCCAGCTCAGGAGGTCTCTGAGCTGCCAGTGCCTGCCAGCTGGGGGGTGACAAGTTCCCATTCTCCCCTGGACACCCACTCCTGGCAGCACTCACAACAGGACAGAGGTTCTGTGGCTCCTTGAGCAGAGCAGTGACACTGCTTTGCCAATACCTTCAGACCTTATGGGTGGTAATATTTTATTAAGACTAAATTGTAAGAATATACTTGGTTTTGATCAGTAATGAGTTTTAATTTTTAAATATGGCTTTTTTATTCTTTGGACACTGCATGGGTGGCACGTTTTCATTTGCACACTGCAAGCACTGTGGTGAAGAGGGGGAAGTTGTATTTTATTTTCCTCTGTGAGAGTAGAGTGGTGGGATCATTTTTCACTCTCACAGGTTTTCTTTAAAGCAGTCACATTGAGCTTGTTATATTTTTCATCAGTCTGTTACAGGCTTTGTGGCTGATTCACATTTCTTCTAAATAACAAGGTCTTAATAATCAAATTACTGTTGATCATCTTACTTTCTTTGTCTGACATAATCTGCTTTAGTAAATAATCTGAGACTTTCTTAATGATGAACTTGAAGGTTGAAGGCTCACCATTTTTGCTTAATTATCTCCATAATCCACAGATTGAAAGCTATATATTCCCTGTGTTGTAACAGACATCAGGGGTTTTTAGCAGAGTATTTAATTCAGGTGCTGCCTCTTCTATTTGTAAGAAGAAAGGAGAGCTCAGGAATTTGCAGTGTTGCATTATAGTTACATTTTTTAAAAAGCAAACAAGCCCCAAACAGATTGGCATTGTAGTACAGAAGTTTACACTCATTTTTCACAGATCAAATGAGAATAAGTAAATTTACATTAACTTTAATGCCTGAACTAGCAGCACAGCTACTTTAAATTCAGTAGAAGAGGGACAAAGCAGATATTCATATCTAAGCATCAGGGTAAGAACATTTCCAGGTGGAAAGTGAAAATTAATGGAGCTATGACAATTCACAAGAGCTCTTATATTTGTGTTTATAGTTTGTTTTCCTGCACCACTCAGTTAAAGGAATTAAGGTTGTATTTTGTCTCTCATCTTTAGCTGGCTGGGACTTGTGCTTAGCTTTTGTGAACATGATTTCAGAGCATCTATTACTATTAATGTGAAAATAGTTTTTTGTTTTCATTTCTGGGATTGCCATATTTTAAACATAGTTTTCCTCCTCTTATATGTATGAGTAATATGGTCTGTTTCTTTGGAAGTAAAATAAAAATAAATGTTGTAACTCCTGAATGAACTGAGGCCATGAAAATGTACCTGGTGATGAACAACTGTGGAGATCCTCATCATTCCAGAGGTGGGCTGGGAATTTAATCTGGCCTTGGCTGGTCTGTGCTATCCCAGTCCCTGAAAGTTGTAATACATCCCAAAGACTTGCTGGCTTGATTGATCTGAGAGACAAAACTGGAGAAAAAAATCTGCTGTAGGAATATGGAAAGTGGTTATTTTTGTAATTTTTCATATTAAAAACTCCTTGCTTTAGCAGTTCTGGGGAAACTGTTGCTATTTAAGACTATTAGCTGGAGGTGGTAAATCAACTAACCTTTTTTCCTGGTAGCTAGTCCCAAGACAGTGAATTTATACAGGTTTTTACTTTTAGGTTTGCACTTTACAGTGACCCCGTGGTGAGGTTCTTTTTCTTGGCAATCAAAATGCCTTTTTTTAGTTCTTTAGCTACCAGCAGAAAACCACCCAGTAGCACTAAATCTGAGTTTGCCTGTAAAAGTCAATGAGGCAGCTGTTGTCTGTTTTATACAAATGAACAAAGAAACTGGTCTGTGATCAGAAAGTTACCTTGTCCATTTTCTTTTATCAGGTTTGTACTTGTTCTGTTACTATCAGAACAGAGCAAAATGAGATTACATGAGGAAAAAGAACCTGTTACCCTGGTTATTCTATTAGTTTTTTAAAAACCACAACATTTGATTAAGAACTTGACTAATTTAAAAATGGCTTTTGAATGGACACAATCAATGAGTGATAAGCTATAAAGAGTTAACAAGTTTTTTTACAAGTCCAGAGGTCCTTTCAACATGAAGTTTGAAAAGACAGGGGAGAGATGCAGAAAGCTTGAATACATCATATTAGCTACCTCCTCTTTGTTTCTCTTTTCCACAGAGGCCAATAAGGCTGTCAGATTGATGTAAAACTCGTTGCTAGTTAAATTACAGCATGTAGACTTACATTAGTACATAGTGCTGAAAATAAAAAATAGCCCATTGCAGAGCAGGTGAAATTTGTTTTATTTTTACAGCTGGTTTTCTTACAAACTTCGCTACAAGTTTTCCTCACTTTTTGGAGTAAAAGAAATACGTGCTGCGTGAAAAATGGGAGGTTTTAAAAACAAGACACAGAGGACATTTTTACCTTTCCCATTATAGTATCTGAGAATATAGAAATTGCTTCTAGGAAAAATGTGTTGCTGTAAAGATCAGGCTTAGTCTCTGGGGTTTTGTTTTTAAGGAAGTCTGGAATGTAAAAGAATCCTGAAAAGATAAGAACAAATCCCCTTTTGTTTTAGAAGAACAAATTATCTCCTGTTCTTGCATTTACTTACTTCTATGAATAAAGGCCAAAGCAATAATTAATAATACATCCTTTTTCAATCAGAATTTTACATTAAGATTTGCTTAAATCTTTTTTTATTCTGTTAACTTTGTAAATAATTATTAGATGAGCTGTAAGCTGATTTGATTTAGATTGGATATTAGGGAAAAGAATTTTCATGGGAAGGTTTGTAAAGTGTTGGAAGGGGCTGCCAGGGCTGTGGTGGTGTCACTGTACTTAGAAGTGGTCAAAAGCACATGGATGTGGCACCTGGGGACATGGTTTGGTGATGACCATGGTGGTTAGGCTTGGTGGTATTAAAAGGCTTTTCCAACCTTAATTATTCTGTGATTCTAAATAAATACTCTTACTGTTTCCTCAAAAATAATTCCATCTGAAAACCTACATTTCAGTCTGAATGAATAATTTCAGAACTTCCACTTGGGTGAAAAATAGGGCTTTTTAGGTGACTAGCCAGAATGTTTACATGTGAGATATGTGGATTAGGGGTGTAGTGTGTAACAGAACTCGCCATGCCAAACCTGACATTTGGACTGTTTTGGATTTTTTTTTTTGTAGACCTTGCAGAGTCTGCTTTTAACATTGTGTTCTTTACAAATTAAAAAATGAGATTCATGTCACTTCTTAGTGTTTATGCCTTAGGGTGCAGTTCTATAACTTTGCTTTCCCTTTTCGTGAACTGTAATTTTCAGACTTCTCTTGTGACTCCTTGGAACTGGACCATGAGTTCCCTGGGCTTCCCTGACCACAGGAGGAGAAAAAAAATGGTGTAAAATATGTAGCACATGGTTTCTATGCTCTGCTCAGTCTCTGGGGGTAAAATGGAATGTATCTTTTAAGATTTAAATAGAATCATCAGATTTTAGGTTCCACAGGGCCTTAAGGATCATCACTCCAACCCTCACCACAGCACTGCCAAGGCCCCCACGGAACCTTGTTCCCAAGTGCCACATCCACCACTTTTAAATAACCATGAAATAAACTGCAACAGCAGTAGTAAAAAAAAGTGGCCTATTCTCTACAGAAACCTACAGATCTAGAAAAGTGCATTAAATAGAGGAGGAAGAACATGTATTACAGGATATAGTCCATAGGCAACATGGGGTTTTTTCACACAAAGGGCTCTTGTGGTTTTTGTGAGCACAGATGGCTTCCAAGTTGTGCCACCCAGTAACTTGAGAATGCTGGGATAAGGAATCCTTTTCCAGTGGAGAGCATAATTGAAGGTCCTTCAGTGAAATAAGGTATCTTTGAAGTGGCTGTCTTGTTCACTTCTAACTTTGCACATCAAAGTAAGGGAAAAATGTCTTGTTTTCCTGTAAATGCAAATTGTGGCTCTCGACTGTCTGATGTCCTGCTTCAAAACCTTGCAGATGTTCCAGGTGATTCCCATGGTGAAGGTTTGTCTTTGGTTATGCAGGAATAGCTTTCAGCTTTTTAATGGAAGTGTTGGACTTGGGTGATCTCGCTGCAGCATATTGAGTATGGAAATTGAATTCTCACTGGATCTTCCTTTTGTGGTGTTTGTGTTCTCACCCTCAAAATTGCTAAACAAAAACTTGAATATTTTCCTTCTTAATCGTAATGTCAGGATCATAGAGTGAATGTTGCAGTTTAATGTTCAAAATGTCTTGATTTCTGTTGGTTTACTGTAAAATGTTAATAAATTTTCCCAGTGACACTTAAAATAGCTGTATACATTGAGGTATCTTAATTGATATTTCTAGACTCTGTGGGCTGTTTGGTTAGTTGTCCTTTCTCCAGACTTCTACTCTGTGCTGTAAAGCAGCATAATTTATCCCAGTGAATCTTTACATGCAGGAGGCATTATAGGAACCTTTGCGGCTTTTCCTTCAGAACCCTTTCCTCTCAGGAGGACAGCAGAGAGAGAGACACAACTTTCCTGTGCAGGGACCAAGCAGTGAACAGTGTCCAGAGAGGCTGTGGAGTCTCCCTTCCTGGGCATATTCCAGACCTGTCTGGACACAATCCGGTGCCATGTGCTCTGGGATGGCCCTGCTTGAGCAGGGAGGTGGAGCCAGAGGAGCCTGTGTGGTCCTTTCCAACCTGACCCATTCTGTGATTCTGTGAGAAGTGTTGTCTCTGTAGTCTAGGAGAGGTAGGTAGAGAAGGGAGGATACATTTCCTAGAACTACAGGAAGCAGAAGCACTAAAGAAACTAGGGAAACCAAACCCCAGTTTGTTTTGGAAACAAAACTTCCAGCAGGGAATAACAGGAATAATTAGTCTTGCAAAAGGTCATCAGTGGAGGCCACTCCAGATGCAGCATCAGTGTCTCTTGTACCCCCCACCCTGCAGTGTTCTCCATATAAATCATGCTGCTCTTGCAGGTGCTTCTGTGGGCATCAATAGTTCTTTGAAATCCTAAAACTCTGCCAGGTCAGCAGGAGTCCTGCAGGTCCCTTGGGAAGTGTGGGCTCATGGAATGCACCATGGTGGGTGTCAGCCTGTTTGCTGCTGCTGAGCTCCACTATTCCAGACAGCTCCAGTGATGGACAGCCATGCAGGCCATCAGTAATTGCACTTGGATACTGGAACCTGCTCAGCATCAAAAATCCCCAGGGCCTTATCTCAGAGTGATGAGTCCTGTGCTAAAGGTGAATTGCAGCTTGAATACAAGATCTGCTTCTTCCCCCCCATATTTCAGCATATATTTCTGATGTAGCTGCTTTGCTTAGTGAAGGTGATCACTGGTCTGGTGTCTTACAAATAATGATTACCTTTCTCCTGAGCTCAGATTTAATAGTACTTCATCCAGATATTGTGATGGAAATTCAGCTAGCTGGATGAATTTATTTCTTCCATGATAAGAACATGAACCTCTCAGCAAGTTGCAAAGCATCTATGAAATTACAAAACAAAATCTATGCTCGGGTCATAGAATGATGACTTCAGTCTCATAGGTTTGTGGTGTTTATTGGACTATTGATTTTGGATCCTGAAATGGAAAGTCCAAAAACCAGTGGAGTGGGAAATTTGGAACTCTTTTTCTTCCCCCTTTTTTTGGGAGGGGGAATATCCTACCTTTAGATTTCTGCCTTGTTATCCTAAATATCCTTCCAGCTATCTGTTTTAGGTTTTTTTTTCTTTTAGTTTTCATGAAGATGTGCTTTTAATCAATTGAAACAGTGACAAAATAGACTGTTTTATATTCCATAGAGTTACTGTAGAGCTCAGTGTCACAGCAAGAATGTACAATAGTAGTAGTCAATAAAAACCATTCACTGACCCATCAGTCAGTGTTTCAGTGCTGGCTTGGGCAGGTAGAACAAGCTCCTGAAGTGATCAGTGACAGTTTCCAGGTAACTTGTATGATGAATATACACCAACTCTCCCTTCTATGGAGTCAGGAATTCCAGTGTTCAGAGACACTTGAAGCTACAAACTAATTCCCTGCCTGGCTCGATGAATTTCCATCATCTTCCTGGATGAACAAAGTTGCTCAGCTGTGAATTTGCAGTTGAGGCTGTTGAAAATAACTTGTGATGGAATGGCATGGGACAAGGGAGCTGCAAATCTACTCATCTTTTAAAGACTTCCAGGGATGGTGATTCCACCCCTTGCCTGGCACCTTTCAGTGAAGAAATTTTCCCTAATATAGGAAAGAGGCTGTTTGCTCTCATCCTGTGCTTGTTATTTGGGAGCAGACCCCAACTGACCCCCACCTGGCTGCACCCTCCTGTGAGGGAGTTATAGAGAGTGAGAAGGTCCCCTCTGAGCTGCTCCTGGTGCTCCAGCCCTTTCCACAGATCCTTCCCTGGACACACTCCAGCCCCTCAATGTCCTTCCTGAATGCAGGGGCCCAGAACTGTGTTGCAGCAGCCCCCTTGTTAGAGGGCAGAAATGAGCCCAGACACAGACCCCTTGTTTATCACAGCATGGAAAGGGCCCTGGTTTATTCCCCTTTACACCTCAGCCATCCTGACCCCAACCATTCCCTGACTCTGCCTGCACCAAGC
>JBBMKD010000002.1:3162738-3215567 GCA_037834095.1 Argya squamiceps
CTGCAGGTTCCACCAACAGGCTCTGACTGCACACCCACACTGACCTCACTGCAGGGATTCTCTCTGCCCAGGATCCTTCTTCTTCATGGATCCTCCCCTCACCAGCTCACCCACTCCCTTTCATCACACTTATCTTTATTGGGTACAGCTGTTAATCATTAGGGTGAGGCTGTATTGGGTAATTAACACAGCTGTTAATTATCAGGGGTGAGGTCACCTGTATTCCCTTCTACAGAACTGGACACACGATGGGAGGTGCCTTAGCAGTGCCCAGCACAGGGCATGGGCACTGCACTGCTCCTGTTGGCCACAGTGGCACTTTCACAAGGTAAATATTTTTAAAACCTTTCTGTGATGCTAAGGAGGAAAAAAAAAAGATGCAATTTATTTTATTACTTAGCAACTGATCAAATTTAACAATGTGTATATAAAGACAAATCTCAGTAAGAGCATCAGCAGAAAAACAAGGCAAAGAACATTTTTCCTCTGTGTATACAGCTCACAGCTGAAACTTTGCAAATTGCTGGTAACTGTATCAGCATATGATTCCTTCATTTGCATTTGTACTTCAATTAATTTTATAATTTAATTTGTGCAGTTCTGAATATTTCAGTGTATCTCAGTGAAGGGAGAATCTTTCTCAAGGAGCACAGCTGTTCAGTTCCAATAAGTTTCTCCAAGTGGAAGTGGTATCAGTATTTCTGCTTGCAGAATTATTTCTCTGTAGGTGGGTTTGAAGTAGCACAGTCATCATTCAGATCTTTCAGTGTCTGCACCATCAGATTTGGGATGTTGTAGTGCAAGCAAAGTGCCCCACTAGCAAACCCATAGTACTTCCTGGTGTAATTTCTTCACCTGTGTACATTACTACTTCTTATTTTGCCTCTCTGTTCCTGTTTTTTACTTCACATCTTGCTTTATTTTATTGCTTAGTTAAATTAAATTCTGTAGAATTCATACAATGTACTCAGCAGCTTTTTGAGTAATCCTGTGGAAGGAAAAGGATCATTGAAGATATTTTAGTTTTACTATCACTTTCACTCCAAGGTTGGAAGAGAAGTAATCACTTATATAAGCATCATGTTAAATGGTTTTTCACACATGTTCATATAATTGTGTGTTGCTTGTAAACCATCCCAGAGTTTGTGCTGGCTTGTCCTGAGGCAAAATACAACTGGCTGCCTGGCTGACTTGGAAGTTTCACATCTTCAGGAGGTTTGGTCTTTGTTTGACAGCTTGATACTTGTGAGGCAGTGGAGAAGTGGAGGCAAAATCCACTCATTGCTGGGGATTCATCAGTTTGCAGGGAAGTTGCTGCTGTGTTGGAGCAGTGTAATCACTAAGCTGCTTCACTTTGTTATGAGTTTATTAAGAAAACATCAAGACAAAACATCACAAGCCCATTGTTTTAGTATAAAAATCTTTAGAGTGCAAACCCAAACATGTGCAAATACAAACTCAAGCACAGTGCATGGACTTGTGCTGTACATGCCTGCATGTTATTCCTGTTTTCTCACTCTTGGCTGCCTGTGTTTGCCCTCTCAGAGGAGAGCCAGGATCCTGAGCCTCCTTGTGCTGCGCCAGGCCCTTTGCCAGCCCTGGCCATCCACAGTGGTTCCCAGTGCTCTGGTCCAGGCTGGCTCTGGGGCTCCAACTGCATCAGCTGCTCCCTAATTAGTAAATTCTGATCTGTGCCATCCTCTCCCATTGCCTGGATTGTGCACTGAGTCCTTCACTCAGTTCTGTTGCAGTGAGGGTGACTGCAACAAATCTTTGAGTCTCCTGACTTCAGGGCATGTGCAGCATGAAGTAAGAAAAATAAATGGGAACAATGGAGTGCCATGAAGAGAAAATTTACTTCAATGAGAAATAAAAATAGGGATGATGTCCAGAAGCTGTATACAGTACAGGGACAAACTCCAAAGACCAGAAATAAGGGAGAAGTAACAATATAGTGTTGGGGTAGATCATTGTAGAAACAATACCATGCATGGAACACGTGTAACCAATAGAGGAGAAGAACTTGGACTAGTTAACATATTAACTCCAAGGGCTCTTGGGAGGAGATCTGAGGCTTGGCCTGAGTTAGATGAATGTTTCCCAGGGCTTGAAGCCAAGGCCTGGTGTGTCAGGGGTGAAGTCCTGCTGACCCTGCTTCTCAGTCACATCTCCCTGGCAGGCCCTTGGGCCTCACATCTTCCCCTTTCTGCTTTACAAAAAATAAAGAGAGAAAAGAATTCTTAAAAACCTTAAATGTATAACTCAACAAGTAGAGTGGCAATGCTGATGTAATTGCGTCCTGAATCACGGACTTGTTGGGGAAAAAAGTCTCTTTCCTTGGTGTTTAACTTCTCTGCTGCCTGACAAAGACCTGCCCCTCAGTGGCTTGAGCACTGAGTGTCACAAATGCAAAGGGCTTCTGTGCTGCTCTGTCCTTTCTGCTTCTTTTTTACCAGCATGGAGCTTGCTCACTCCTCGTGGCTGATGTGGCCTGATGAGACATGCCATTTTTTATTTTAAAAAGATAAGCTGTAGTGCAGATGAGGATACTCATTCTTGCCAGCAAGCAAAGCCAGGGGATTCAACCCAGTTTCGGTGCCTGTGTCTGTACTAGCAAGTTTTGTGGGTCAGTAGGGATGCATCTGAAAGTGTTGATGTTGCTAAGTTAAGTAGTGGGTGTTGTGCCAGGGCACTTTTTCTTTTCCTGGCTTGCAGTGAGATGAATACCAGGAAAACTCCTGCTGTTTTGAGTTTGCCTCAATGTGTAATGTGCTCCTGCCTCATGCTGTCCACCCATGGCTGTGTGTTCTCTCAGAAATTCACTTCTAACTGGGGATCCTCTTTGGGCTAGCACCCCTTTTAAAACATATCTGAAAATTATTTTCAAGTTTTTAAATGCTTTTTAGTATTATCTCAGTTTCCAGTGTTGCCAGACTTTATGTTTCAAAAGTCAGCAGTGAAAATCTGTGTTTTTTCTCAAGCTGAGGATGCTGAAATGTGACTTTGAAACTAATGATTATATGTTGGTTTCCAATTGCCAACTGTGTACCTTGCTGCCCTGTGAGATTCCTGCAAGGACAGATGGGTATGGCTAACAAGGAGATTAAAGGAGTTAAAGGGATCTTCTGTTCTAAGTTCAGAAAATGGATGTAGCAAATAACAGCCTTTAAAAGACAGAAACTCGAATGTTCATTTAAATTAACAACTCTTGGAGAAATACTGCCTTCCAAAAGTAATGAGAAGGGTTCTTTTAACACTTAATCAGACAAGGTTGTTGACTCGTAGAAGAAACCATGGCAGCTGCAACTATTTGGAGATTTCAAAAGGGTGTCAGTGAAGGTCAGCACATAACAGGCTTCCTCTAGTCCTGGCTAGAAAAATTTTTCACTGAGGGGTTTAAATTACTTCTGGTGTCATTAAGAATATGTGTTGTTTACATTCATATTGTTCCTCTAAAAATGTCAGAATAGAAATTATGTATTTTCTGAAACTTAATGAAAAAGGCACAATGCTGTGCAGAGTTAAAAAATAAGAAGAAAAAACTATTTGTAAAAGGTATCTATGCCCAGGAGTGTTCCTTGGTGTGATGGGATCCAACAGAGTTGGTAGGAACTGAGGGCCATTGCAGTAAGCAAGAAGAAGCTGGACTTCTAACCAATAATGTTTTTCTTTTCAAATAAAGCAGGACAAAACAGAAGACTGCTGGCTTCTCTCAGTGTGAGAAGAAGCCAGATATTTCTATTTTCACTCTTAGTACTGTTGTAGGCTGTAGACTGGGGAGAGGTCCCTACTAGGGGTAATGTCTGTGATCCTCTCTGGAGGGAGAGAGTAATAATAACAATAATAATAATATCCCTAAAATAATAAAATAATCATACCCATCCAGAAAAAACATAATTGAGAAGCAGTTTGTATGCTTTTTTTAAAAGAGGGAGGATTAGGAAATTAAGACTGAAATTGCAAGGGGAGAAAGACAAGTGTCAAATAACCAAGGGTCACACAGGTGTGTGCAGGGTATGCAGAAATCCATCATAGGATGAGCAGCACAGAAAGCTCTGCTCACCTGAGTGACCACATTAAAGATGATGTCTGCCAAAGGCTTTGATCAAAGCTAAATTTTTCCATTCTGCTCTGGAGTGTTTCCTTCAGTGGCAGCTTTTGGCCAAGGTCCATTTGCTGCAGCGTGTAGCAATTTGTATGCCTCAGAGCATCTGATGGAGCGTTCCCTCAGCAGCAGGAAAGCAGAAAAAACACCTCAGAGCTGCAGAGTGCTACTGGTGTTCTTATAATTCAATCAAGGAGATCCCACTTTTGTCTGTAAGCAAGCCAAGGACTTACTCCAAGAATGGAGTTGTTCCTTCTGGAATAATTTTGTTATTACTTGCAACTGACGATTCAGAAGCATAATAATAGTATTGCTACCATATAGTGTAATAGTTGTGATTATTGCTTATAGGATGTAAGCAAATTATTCATTGATTTGATAGAGGACTGATTTGGAGCTGACCCATAAATACTGTTTGTATCTGAGGACTTTGGGGTGTGGAGAGGCTGGACATGAGCTGGACATGTGCACTCACAGCCCAGAAACCAAACATGTCCTGGGCTGATCCCACAGTGTGGGCAGCAGGGGAGGGGGCTTCTGTTCCTCTGCCCCCCTCAGGTGAGACCCCACCTGCAGAGCTGCCTCCAGCCCTGGGGTTCCCAACATCAGGATGTAGAATTGATCTGTGGGCTGGAGCCAGGCTGGGACAGCTGGGGGGGTTTACCTGGAGGAGAGAAGGCTCCAGAGACACCTCAGAGCCCCTGCCAGGGCCTAAAGGGGTTCCAGGAGAGCTGGAGGGGGACTTAGGACCAGGGCCTGGAGTCACAGGACAAGGGGAATGGCTTCCCACTGCCAGAGGGCAGGGATAGATGGGATATAAAGATGGGGTTCTTCCCTGTGAGGGTGCTGAGGCCTGGCACAGGTTGCCCAGAGAAGCTGTGGGTGCCCCTGGATCCCTGGAAGTGTCCAAGGCCAGGTTGGATGGGGCTTGGAGCAACCTGGGATAGTGGAAGGTGTCCCTGCCCATGGCAGGGGGTGGGACTGGGCGGGCTTTAAGGTCCCTTCCAGCCCAAACCATTCCATGATTCCATTCATTTATATCAGAAAGGATGAAAGTAACTCTCAACCCAAAAGCTTCCTCTGATTTTTATGTGCTGTTTTTTGCTCATTTGCAAACCAGCCTATTGAGCTGGGGAATTGTTGCCTGCTCAGTGACAGTCAGTTGTTTCCATCTCCTGCAGTTTCTACATTCCTTTGAGGCAAAAGTTACACGGTGGAATTTGGTCTTGATTTAAATTATATACACACAGGAACAGGCTGGGAGATGAGAAATTGTAATCTGGGAGTGTTAATTTGTGGTCTGCACAAAGTCAGTGATACTGGGGCCAAAATAGGATTCTTGATATGATAATTAACATGTCATTGTTAGGATGGATTTCTAACACTGTCTTTGCTTTTTAAATGAGGAGGGCAGAAGAAGGGAAAAGTGAAGGCAGGTTTCATATTAATTTAAGTATATGTTGCAGCACAAGAGGTACAAAGGTTTCATATTCAGCAATAAATCATTATAATTATTATTTAAAACCTAAAGGAACAAAATTTAGATTATTGTTTTGGTATTTGTTTTTGTGGTTTTTTGGTTGGGTTTTTTTTTTGCTGTGTAAATTGCTGTTCTTGCTGAAAGTTTACTGCAGTTTATCTAACTAAAATTTGTCAGCCATTATCCCTGAGAAATCCAAAATGTTCTCTAAACAACAAAAAGCCTGGATTTCTTCTAGCATGTTGAAATATGAGTGGAATTATTTTTACCTGTGACTTTTTTTGACATTCTTGAAAAATCTCGCACCTTGACTCTCCTAAGTAAGAGTGAGAGCTGAGTGCAACATTAATTCAGAATATTTCCATATTGTCTCACTGTTTATGTATCTCTTTCCTGCAGGAGTGCATGCTTTGAGTCTGGTGGAATAGTGAGGGTTTTATGCTAAAGAACAGTTAGATTATTTCACAACTTTGTCTTTAGCCCTTTATTGGATCCCACTCATTTAAATTCTCATTTCCATGAGTGCTTGCTTCCTGCAGTCTGATACTGTTGTAAATGTTGGCTGGAATGAGCTGTCAAGATTGTCACGCTGTCACGTTCAGTTTCCACCAAAAAAATGTATTTTTCTTTACACCATGTAAAAGCCTGAGGAACCTTCCTACACCATCTCCCCAGGTTTTTTCTTAAAACCAAAAGATTTTTCTTTCTGTCCTGTCATCATTTCTGCTTGACACAAGACGTCCTTGTGCTGTTCCTCTCTGTGGAACCAGACAAAAAGCAGCTTATCCAGACAAAAAGAGCTTTGCTGTGGCTCAGCCCGAAGCCAGCAGCAGTGGGGGACCATCTTTACAGTAGTATTTTTGTATAAAAAAAGCAGAATGGCATGCAGGTGTATGATTGAGACTTCTGGCTTTGGTTCTCTTATGTCAGCAAAACACAAAACCCAAACAAACCTCATTTTTAATATTCAAAAACTAATGGTTATTCAGGAGAAGAACTTGTCTACAAAACAGGGATGTGATTGACCTGGTTTGATCATAAACCTAGAGAAACTCAGGGAGTGTTTGGTGAGAATATTTAATTGTGGTTGTCGTGGCAAAAGAACTTGAAGCCCATCTTATCTAAAATTGACCTTACAGACTCAGAGTGATGAGTACGTTGAAATTCTAATGTGTAGCCAGCAATATTTGGGTGTTACAGCAGGTGTGTTCCCTTTCCTTTTAATTACACGGCTTCCACCCTCGTTAATATTCTGTTATTGACAGATGAATGGTGTCAGCTGTGGTAAACTTAATCAGACTGTGTGAAAAATGACCAGTAAATGGTGCTGGGTTTAAAGGGTTCCTTCATATTAACTATTTACACAAAAAAATACTTTGGGAAAGGGGAGGTTGGACCTGGATTTTTTTTGAGTAGGCACAGTAATCAAAAGGAGTGTGTTATAGAGTCAGGATAAGGAGTCAGGTTTATCAAGAGGAGATTATGAACTTGTTGCAGATTTAGGCAAAGCTGTGTTTACAGTGGCAGATTCTGAGGCTTAGTACAAATATTAACCTAAGTATTATTAAGTTAATAGCATAGCATTGCTACTTAGGCTTTGCTTGAAAGGTGGATGGATTTGAAGGAAAATAAATCAGGAAGTTCTCTGCTACTGTTGGCACTCTGCTATTAATTTCCTTATTAATTATTTACAAAATCCTTCTTTATTTAGATGAATGACATGTTTTCTTTTTAAAGCTGGTGATTAATATCAGGTTTGAGGTAGTGACAGCTGAGAGAGGATTTCAAAGCCGTGTTTTTGCATATTAAACCATTGAAGGTATTTGAGGATGGGTCCCTCAAAAATGTCACCCCTCAACACCGGTCACCTTTAGAATGTGCATTTCAGAAAGTAAGTATTGCTGAAAGCCCCGAGGAGATAACTGGGATGGTAATTACCTTATGAGGAGTTGTTTGTAATAATTTTATAAAGAATTGATGATCATTCCATTGAAAAGCACAAACCTCTTCCCACTCTTCAGGGAAGAATAAAAAGTTGGGAACAAACTCAGGCTTGCGACATTCTGTGTCTGAGTGAGCAGTAACTGATTGCTGCTTCTCAGTGAAAATTGTCTCTTCCACACTGATTAAATCACATGTGTACGTCCTGCATCAGAATGAGTTAGAAAGGGTAAATAGTGGGATTTTTTCCAGTAATATCAATATCTGTGTGCTAGTGATATTGCTATTAGCAGCAGTGCTGAGATAGTGCAAGGCTCTAATTAAACCCAGACAGCTCAGGTGTAAAATGTAAGATTGATTCAGCGGTGTCCTGGTGGGGAGTTGATGCTCTTTTGTTATGCTGTGGTCTGGAACAAGCCGTAATTCTGTCGCCAAATGGTTGTGTGTTAGGATGAGCTATTTTATGACAGTTTGGCTCCAAGCAAAGCTATAACTCTGGCTATGTTGTGGGAAGTAGATTGCATTCAGGAGCCCTTCCTCAATTGCCACGCAGCCCTATAAACGCTTGAGCCTCCAAGCCATGTTCATCTCAGTGTGTGGCTGTTGTTGCATCGTGATGAACGTGGTGTTGTTCCTATGGGCATTTTTATCACTCATTTCTGCTCTAGAAAAAAATATTTTTAAATATTTTTTTTTCCTCATTAGCTCATTAGCAATTGGAATATGTACAGTCTTAATAAACCTCCTTTAAAGGTTTTGCTTTGAGATTATCTCTTGTGCCCCGTGGATATACGAGGAAGAATTGTCAAATTTTGTACTTGCAAAGTCAGTTTGGAATAACAAGATTTCAACAATAACTTTGCACTCTGAAGGAGGAGATACAACCACTGTAGGATTTAATATACATATATATATATTTCAGAATAGATTGGTTGAGACCCGGATCTCACTGAGCTTTCTTAGCCCCCAGCATGGAGTTTTAATAAACTAGGGACAGTTCTAGTGAGTATTTTCCAGGTGGAGAAACTGGGATAGGCTCAGTTGGTTGGCACCTGGTGCTAATAACACCAGGGTTGTTGCTGCAATCCCAGGATGGGACTTGATGATCCTTGTGGGTCCCTTCCAACTCTGACTATGCTGTGAAATCAAAGTCTGTGAGATCAAGCTGGAGCTCACAGTTTAGCAGTCACACTGTAGAAGCTGCATGTCCCAGTGCACTCTGTGCCCATTTTAATTAACCTTGTGTATCACAGGGAGCATGGGCAGCTCATACTTTGTCCTTTTTAAGGAACCAGTTCCCATTTCTCCTCCCCATCCCACTGTTCCTCATTACCACCCTTTTCCAGTTATGAGCTCCATGCCCACCACAGCAAGGTGCCCTCCACAATGGCTGTAATGTAGCTGCATCTCTCTTTGCCTTGGCACTTCTAGAAGACAGGTTTGAACAGGAATTTTTAAATTTCTGGCGTACTCCTCAAAGTAAAAACATCTTTAGATGGCTTATACATGTTCATATGGCACTCAGTGGGAGATGCCTGACTGGGAATCCCAGGAATGGTGTGGAACAGGGCAGGACTCAGTTGGATGTGGCTGAACACACAGCACAATGACCAACCTGTTTCATTACAGAGTAATGGGTTTAGTGGCTGCTCCTCTTGTGCACCCCCAGGCACTGATTTG
Organism: Argya squamiceps; assembly: GCA_037834095.1. NCBI lineage: Eukaryota > Metazoa > Chordata > Aves > Passeriformes > Leiothrichidae > Argya > Argya squamiceps. Next base: position 3,171,945 of record JBBMKD010000002.1, read on the forward strand.
TCTTAGGTGTGTTGTGCTACTGGCAGGGCAAGATGTAGAATTGATGCAGCCAGAGGTGGGTCAGGATCTGTACATCCTCATAATCCAGAAGTTTCATACTCAGGTGGAACACTGTACATTTTATAATGGAATAGCTGCCATTTTTCATTCTACTAAGAATTAATTGTCATCCACATAAGCTGCTGCTATTAACTAGCTGGTAATGGCATCTAACAAGATGCTTAGGAGTCACAGGGGAGAAAAACAAGACTCTAATTTTAACCTGATTGACTGAAACACTTAAACATTGACTGGAAAATCGTAATTTTCTTGTTGTCTTCAATCTATATTAGACAAGGATTTAAATATAGATGGCCTGTACTGTAGTGCTGGGTTGCCTTTTGGTAATTTTCAAGTTTTCCTTGAAGTGTGTTGAACTGTAACACATAACCTTGCATGTCTCTTGGTAACCAAATATTCCAAGTCTTACTGAGCCCATTCCTTTTTTATTTATTTATTATGTCTTTTTATTACTGAGATTGCTTCTAAAATATCATCCATAGGACATAATTAACTTAAAATATCCCTATTATTCCATGTATGTCTGTTTGATACCTCCCTGGTGGAAAAGCAGGACCTCAGAACAGGATTCATGTCTATTTTGTGCTTTGTCATACACATGGCCAGAACCTAAGCAGTGTTTCAGGGGTTTACTAACTATGCTGGAAAACAGAGAATTTAGGGATGGAAATGACAGTGTATGGCTTTGCTCATCCCAGTTTAAGATTGTTCCTTGTGGTACTAGCATTCTGCTGGGAATTGTTTTAGCTTTCACAGACTCAGATAAAGAGCCTGTAGCTATCAGAAAATTATCAGGTTTTTCATTGTATTAAATATAAGCTTGGTTTGGGCTTTTTATATGTGATCTTAAATTACTCTTCCACTTTTATTTCTAGCCTTGGTATCTTGTATATCTACATATTCTGTTCCTTTTACTCTCCTCTTTCCTCTTCATTGACAAAGGGTCAGTGATGGTTTTCAATGTTTAGGGGTCTCCAGTACTCAGACTTGCCCAGATTTAACCCACCACCTTCCTGGCTTCCCTTCATCTCATTCCCACCCTCACAGTTTGTTGTCTCAGAAAACCACTGCTGTCAGAGGTGCTGTTCTGGGCCACTCTTGGGCCTTTGTCACCTGTTCTTGAGGGATTCCAGGCCTTCATCTCTTCTCTCCAGCACTTCAGTGTTCTGCTCTTTTGTTTTCTCCAAACTCTCCCCTGTTCTCATTGCCTCTGTCAGTATTTGTTACCACCTTCTGTTCCTCCTTTTTGCAGACTTTTCCCCTCTTTTTCCCTTAGTACAGCATATTTGTTTCTGGTTTTGAACCTGAAGGGGATTATCTGTGTGAGCAGGAAGATTTGTGCTAATAAATATTTGTAAGAACAAAATCATCACCTGTACAGATCAGCTTCTTAAAGGATTAGGTTTTAATTCAAAGTTTTAAAAAATCAGAAGTACCCAGTCCCTAACCAGATGCAGTTGGAGGGAAATTCTGATTGCAGTGTAGTCAGTGGGAGCTGGGGCACAATTTCACACCCTGTGTTTCTTTATAGTCATTTGAGAAGACTCACAAAATTATGTCCAAAGTTTTTTATTTAGATTTAGCCAAGGCTCAGCCACACTGTTGTAAGGGTGGTGGTTGAAAGCAGCACAAAGTCTTCCTAATCCTTATCACTGAGTGGCCTCCCTGCCCATGCCATGGTATGTTTCTATACTCCAGCCCTTCTTTTCCTGCAATTTGTCCTGTATAAATATATCTTGATGATGATATAATATTTATTTACCATTTTGAGGTATCTCAGAAAGTCTGATGAATTTAGCTGAGCTTTAATATTAACGAAACAGACTGTAGCATTTGTAATCCATCATTTTATTTGAAGTTGGCATAAGAAGTGTTAACATTTGTAGGTGTGAAATTGCTGAATATATGTTCTTCTTTCCTACCATACAAAAATACAGTGTTCTACTTGTGTTATATTATTTTAGACTAGAAAAAACTTTCATGTCATTTATGTATCAGTATTATGAATGACAGAAAATACCCCAGTGTAAAGGGAAGGGAATTTAACCATAAATAAGCCAGTAGTTTTCTCTTAATGAATCAATACAGTTTCTTTACAATGTGGCATGCTGAGTGTTTTTTCAATAGTTTAATTGGCTTTTGTAAACTATGCTAATTCATTCTCTCTTAAAATACCTTTCTCCTCCATGGATTCTCTTTACAGACCATAGAAAAAGGAAATAAAAATTAAAGTAGATTCGTTTTCTACAGCAGTAAAAGTGATTTTGTGTGACAATCAATTTACTTGTGCCTCTCTTTGTTTGAAATGGAAACAGTTCCAGGCCCACCTCTTTAAAGTGTAAAATGTGTTCTGCCTGCATTACATTCACTATTGAAATGTGGGTGCTTGTAGGGGCAACCAAAATACCAGAACTGAAAATAAAGCTCCAGGGAGAATTCTGCATTCCGAGTCTGGTTTGGTTTTGTTTTTGTACAGGACCAATCCTGGTTTTGAAAGCAGTGAATGTGGCTGTGTGTGCAAACATCAGTGAACAGATCCACCAACAACCCTGAGTAGTTTTGCACCTTGTGCATCACTTTGCAGGGAGAGACCCTCCCTCAGTGAAGTCTGGGGGACCAAGAACGTTCTACTCTGAGTAAAACCAGGAGCAGGAGTGACATTGGGGTTTTTTATGACAAACCATCTGTCAGGCAACCATTAGCCAAGATGAAAGCTATGTTTTAGAGCAATGGGGTGGTTTCTAAGTGAGCTAGGAATGACATTTTTATCCAGGGCATGGCTGCAGTTCCTTTGCCTGAGTCTTTAACAGCTCACCAACATGAGGGGTATGGGGTGGCAGGGGAAGTGAAGAGCTGGAATAACCATGTCCTGTCCTGTATGTTGCTCTAAGTGAGTTTGAGGAAATGGTCTCAAGTGTTTCCTAAGGGAGACTGCAGTTTGGCCAGGCAGAAAACACTGGAGTCATCATCATACTGTACACCCTGAGAAAGTTATTAGAAGCTTTGTGTTTCTGGAAGGTAACAGTTCTTGAATTGATGGAGCTTTCTTTTTATGAGTACTGCCATTAGAATACTTGTAAAGCCAGTAAAGTGGCTTCTGGTTTGCAATGAAGTGAGAATTGGATTCTCAACATTCTCATTTTAGTTAGCAGAAAACTGACAGAAATGTTTTAGTTTAGGCTTAGCACTGTTTTTCCAGGTAAGATATTAATCATATGATTATGTTTCCTAAAAGATGGTAAACAGCCTCAGCCCCAGCACTAAGCCTGGGAGTGCCCTTCTAACTCAGTGCCAGCTGGACTGATGCTGCTGATCCCACCCCTGGAACTCGGGGAAACCCTTGGACCATGGAGTTTTTCATCCTGCTTTATTGACCATATCTCTCACTTCTGCCTGTACAATTACAGGAGGTTTGCCCCGACCTACAGAGGCTCAGATGGACAAACTGATTGTCACTTACTGTAAAAGCCTAGGCTGACACTGAATTTACAAACTCCTCGCTCTCTGAGCGTGGAAACACCTGGAGGTTCTCAAATCTTACTTCGTCTATGGGAAGCACAGCAGCAGCTTTCTAGGAATTGCCTGGCACTTGAAGGCTCAAATGAAAGGTGTGTGATCCCTGTAAAACACGGGTTGCACTTTCGTGGAGCTGTGCTGCCCCTTAGGGATCCGTACAGGAAATTCTGCCTCTTGGAATACCAGGGAAAGTAGGTGCCATTTACAACAGAATTCCACATGTTCCCTTGGGACCTGCCCCTTTAGCAGGAGACTCCACGTCCTGGCCATGTGAAGGGCTGCAGGATCCTCTGCCATTGATGCACTCAGGGAAGAATCCCCCTGGAAGCCTGACACAGTGTGAATCTGATCTGCAGCTTTGCACTTGGGAGGTGAATTGGGGGCATGGGCTGAGGCAGCTCTGCTGCTGACAGTCCTGTGGGAATCTCCAGTGGAAATGGGGAGCTTTTATCTTTTGGGAGCAGTGTCAGAAAGGAACACAATGTGCATTTGAAAATATTTGTGTTACTAGTTCATTTGAACTGTCTATTAGAAATGGTCCTTGGTGGATATGTCAAAACAGGAACATTTCAAACTGCATCACAGTATGCTCAAAACACACAGAGCTGATTTGGAAGGGTGGTGCCTTGACTCAGTAGTGTTTATCCTAAAGTTTGGGAGAAGAGCAGCAGATCCTGTGTGAGTGTAATGTGGAATCCTTTACTGTTACCCCTCTATGGCAGTGAATGTCAGCTGGGCTGCTTGATTTGCTGTCACTGACGTTCTCTGCCTGCCCTGCTAGAGATGAATCACCCCAAACTTCATTTCTCTTGTCTTCCTGACCTGATTTCTCTACCTGATACCACTTGTTCCTCTCTACTGAACCTTGCATCCCCACCCATTTGTTCCCTAGCACTGCTGGACACCACCTAATGCTTTCATTACTCTCAGGATTCTTTTAAGGACAGACCAAACTGTTTTAGCCAGACTTTTCAGAGAGAGATTTTTTTTTCCCCCTCTCATGTTTTTAATCCATCTTATGCAGTACTGTGCTTACAATAGAATAAATTGTCTATTGTCTTGCCCTACTTCTATATTTTTATAATATTTAAACATTTGCAGGTATAAGTACATAAGAGAGAAACTGTAGGAAAATTCCATTAACATTTTCTGATATGTAATTTGTTTCCTATTAACCTAGGGGAAGAAATTAATGGAAATTTACTGTGTTAAGCTGAGAATTAAGTTTTCTGGAAATTAAGTATTTGAGGTTTTTTAATATATTTATTGAATATTTAGGACACCAGCCCATAGCTGTAGGCACTGGGGAATAGTTTGAGAACACAAATTTCTCTGTGTTAAATGCCTCTTGTCCAACTTGCAATTGTATTTTTTTTAAAGTTTACAGATTACCAAGGAATTGGAAGTGCTGTTGGGAGTGTCTGTTCTCTTCTGCCATAGCTAGTTGCAGGAAGCCTGGCCCTGGAAATCTCCAAGCACTGGCCAGAAGAAACTAACTGGGTCTAACAGGTGTGAGATATGAGGATGTTCTCTAGTGAGCCCTTCCCAGTGTAGCAGGTTTAGTGACACAGCAGGTTTCTTGTCCTGCAGTTCTGCTGCCACTGTGCTGTGTGGTTATAAAACCTCCTTCATCCTCTTCCTCATCTCCAGCCTGCAGAGAGTACTCTCCCAGCATGTCATGTGCAGTCAAACTGTTTCCTCTAAGTAGTATTGAGGGAGTTTGTGTGTCAGGATCTCTGTGACACCCTCATCAAGTGCTGGCTTGAGTGTGTCAGTGATCAGGTATCAGGAATCAATAAATGATGAGGAAAAAATGCCCAAGAAGTCTTTTAGGGGCTGGAAATGACCCATATGTGTGTATGCACCTTGCTAAAATAAAAATTCCTTGCAGAATCCAAAACTTGACATTTCTATCTCTTTTTCTCTGACAGAAACATGTCAATTTTAAGAGTATTCATGTGTTTAGAATGATGAGATTGTAACAATCTGCGCTATGTGCACAGCTAACATTTTTTACTTCTTTCCCCTGAAGGACGTGTCAGAACAAATGCAGAGCTGAGACAAGAGGAGGGCAGCTCTCAGGGGTTGCTGAGGCTGGTGTTGATGGGCTGAACTGAACAGTGGTGCTGTGTTTTGCCTGAATTCAGGCAAGGCTTGCTAGAAAATAGATTATTCCTTGTGTGTGTATGGTGTGTATATATCCATATACATACCAGATCATTTAATCAGAGTTATGAGCTGCTACAGCAGTGTCAGAGCACAGCAGACAGAGCCCTGTTGCATCTCTCATTCTGAGGTCTTTCCCTCCAGGGCTCATTTATCACCCGTGTCAATTGCTGTGAAACATGATTCCATCTTTCCAATGTTTTTCTGTTAGGTCTTCCTTCTCCCCAAGTCTTTTTAAAAAAAAAAAAAGCTGTCACGGTTTTGTTTATTTGAAAAAATGCCCTTTCCACATTCCTTATCTTGCAGAGACTCTCTGCTTGGGCATCTGTCAGTGTGTTCTTTCTGCATTGATTGCACACGGATTTCGGTCTGGATTTGAAATGTACTTTGTCTTCTCTACCCCGATGTGTGTGTTGTAGCTGCCACTTCTGCATCACAGATCCATTGCAGAAAGAATGTTTGACCACTCCTATTCTCACCCTTTGGGCTATGGTGCAGGAAACTCTTGCTCTCCAATGTTTCTTCCAGGCTTAGCCATTAGGACATGGGAAAATGTGAAAAACGTGTGATCCTCACACTAAAATGGCTGAGGGAAACAGCAGCATTTGTTATTCATAGGATTGTTTATGCTGAGCTTTTTCACTTCAAAGGGAATTGTAAACCAACCAACCAACCCCTTCATCACCTGATCATTTATCATTTGATAATTTGAAGGAAACAGCAGAAAAGACCTGGCTTGCAAAACTGCATTAGGAGGCTTTTTAGAATCCCTGCCAACCAATCTGAGGTAAAAAATATAGAATGTTTTACTGCTGATTTCTTTGCATATCTGAAAAGGATTAAAAAAATAAATATTTTGGAAATTGATTTGTATTATATATGTATTGTATTTCTGCTTCATTATTTTGGTGGAAGCATGATCTAGAAGCCCTCAGGGAGGAGAAAAATGAAGATCAATAGGCAAAAGTTACTGAGCTAGGGGTGTGTTACCAGCAATGGTAGCACAGGCTGCATCTAGTTCATTGCTTTGTGCCCTCTCTTGTGTCCCTGTGTATTAACTGTGGTAGGTGGCTGAGCAGGCTGGGTGTTATCCATTCCCTTGCTGCTTTTGGGAGGTGTGGGAATAATTCTGAGTTTAGTAGGCAAATTCTGCCATCTGGTGATTGCTCATGCACTTGTGGGGTTGATGCTTGGGTGGAATTTGGCCCTTTGAAAGGGAATTTCCTACTTCTGCTTTACTTGTGCTCCTTTTCCCAGTGGTAGGACCTTCTTGGTACATTATCTTGCACTTACTGATTAGCTTTTGGACACTTTCTTGAGGAAGCTGGTGAAGGCATCTCATGGTAGCCTCAACACATGCAAAGATGGGGGGAGCCTTGGGACAAGCCCTGCCAGGTCCTTGCAGCTCATCCTTTGCTCCCAGTGAGCATTTGTGATGCCTGAGAACTGCAGCCCTTGGGCTCACAGCCTTGGAGTCTCATTACACTGAAAACTTTCTGCCCCCACCTCAACTTTTCCCTCCCTGGTTCCTTTTTCTCTCTCTGTAGGAACACGGTTTCTCTCTGCTGTACCCACACAAATGCCACTGCTGGTGCCCCCTTCTCCCCTTGCCCTCAGCCAGCTTCCTTGGGCTGACTGGCATGGGAACTGCACTGCAGCTGCTCCTGACTGGCAGCAGTGTTTGATCCAGGGTAGCATTCCTGATGAATGCCAATTAATACTATTTTTTCCTGTGCAGTGGTAGGTAAGGATCCCTGAAGCCAACCAGCCTTTTAGCACCGTTCTGCACCAGTATTCCTGCTGCTCCTGTGTCTCCCTGCCCTCGTGTGTGCCACATGGGGCTGTGGAAGTCTGAGTGAAGCCCAGAGAGCCAGCAGGGATGGCTCGTGTCTCCAGTGCCCCTGGGAGTGCTCAGCTGCAGTCATTGGTTTGGTTTTGGGAAAGGACACAAGGAGCAGGAAGCTCAGGCAAGCTGGAATCACTTTCCTTGAACCCCGGGATGGCTTCGACATCTCTGAGGCAGAGAAGTAACTGCTTCATTAAACATCAAGGGGTGGAACAAAATGGCAAAAATGACCCTGACTTTCCTCTGTGGAGGAATCAAACCAGGTGCCTGCACTTGGAAAAGGTCTGGAGTCCCAAATTCACCTGCACATTCCAGGGCTCTGCCGTGGCACATGGAAGGGGAAGGAAGGGATTCTGTGCCTGTGGACTCACAGCCACCAAGCTTTAATGGCCACTGCAGATAAATGCCTCAAAGGGAAGAGTTTTACCACTTGTCATCTTCCTAGAATGAATAAGTTTTGGAAGAATATTTGGCTAAATCATGCTGACTAAATCAATAGAAATTATTTCATCCTCTTTCCCTCAAACAAGTGTTTATGCCGTTGCTTTTCTTAGAAAACTGAGTTTTTCCATTATTTTTCTGTATAGCTGACTGCATGGCTCTGGATTTTTGGCCTGGCTTACAATATGTTTTGAGAAGAAGAAAACAATATGTTTCTATTGCTTAGTGACCAGGGGATGGTAGCAGATAGAAAAAGAAAAGAAAGGCATGTCCAGCGTGTCCTTTGAGTCAAATGTAAGCATAAAATTTTCTAAGAGCTAACAACCTTGAGAAAATTTTAGGAAGCATTTTATTTAGAGTTAAAAGTTGAATGGAATAGAAAGCTGTTTCAAAAATATTGAGGAGAATGGGTCAGTAAACTTGCTTGAATACTGTAGGGTGAGCTATGTCACCACCATGTGACAGGGAGGTTTTGAGAGTTGATCATACTCTGGTCCAGGGGGAAAAGTTCCATGGTTTCTCATGAGCTGGCTCCTCAATTTCCTCAAAATTCAAATTTTGATTTGCTGTAATGGATATAGAAAGAAGAAGATGGTTCTTTTCGGAAACAAAAGTAAGAAAATGACATTTAAAATTTTAATGTCCCTTAGGGAAGAGATATCTGTGCTGTATTGTTCAGAGGGATATGTCTCAGCATGGTATCCAGTTCTCAGTGCTGTAATAATCTCTTGAGGTTCTTGTGGCCTCTAAACAAGGTCACTACATAGTGTGGGGAAAAACTGGAAGGATGGTCTTCTCTTGTTGCCTCTGGCTATAACTATTATGAAAAATACATTTATACAGTTTGTGTGCAGTGTGGATATGAACAAAGGGATTTAAAATTTCAAGTAGTATGTCTCTGAGAAATGCTAGGCAAATTCCCTGCCACACCTGGGCTGGTGAGACACTCCTGTGGGTGCTCCCTGAGCTGTAACTGCAGGAATTTCTGGACCTCCAGTGGTTCCCTGAATTATTTTTTTTCTTGTGGTTAGCTAATTAATAATTTGTGTTAGTTACAGTGAGGGGATCTGTGGAGAAGTGAATTAATACTTGGTTTATATTAAAGAGCGACATGATTGATGTGCTAATTACTCAGATACTTGTTCTCAGTATTCTACTTTGTTATATAGAAATATGAAGGCCAGCTGCAATAGCAAGCTCTGCTAATATATAAACACACACAATAACAAGGGCAAGATGAATGATTTTTCAGGTTCATGAAATGTCTCTTTTTTTTTTTTTCACTGTGTACGACTTGGACAATACCTGGAATATCTTCTGAGAGGATAGGAGAGAGCTGGGAATGGGGACTCTTGAGTGGTGGGGTTGATTTTGTATCAGTGCCATGAGTACACAAGGTAGTAGTTAAGCTGAAGGATTAATTAATCCTACTGACACCAAAATAAATCAGTGTAGTTCCATGTCCAGCTCTGCTTCGTGGCCCTAATTGTGTGTATTGAAGTTATGTATGTAACTTAAGGTTTTGACTTCTTTACAGTCAGAACTTAAAGCACAATTCAGGATTGTAGTGACACTCCATTTATAAATCCCCCTCAATTATTCATGTTCTTCCATATTTGCTCTTACTTGGAACCACTAGCATTTGTAGAAAGAGCCCAAATACCTCTATTCTGCTTGTTATATGTGCAGGATCAAGTATTAAATAGAGCATTATAAAGTTCTGCTGTTTTATGTGTATGTACAAACATAATGTCTACTTTATTTATGATTTTTAAGAGAGATTTTAGCTGTGGTTTAACAGACTGACGTATTTTGGTACAACTGTCTTCTGCATTTTCTTACTTGTAAAGCCTTAACAGCCAAAGTGCATTTATTTGTACAGGTTTGCAGGGGTAAAATAAACCAGACCAGATATATTTTAGAAGCTTTAAAAACAGTTTAAAGTAGATGTTTCTATAAATCCCTATTTTATTACTGGAAGTGCAGCTATTTCATGGAATAGCACACGGGGTATTGTTTCCTTTTTCCCTGCTGGAAGACACACATAGCTGATCAGTGGCATTTACAGAGGGAGAATCAAGCACATTAAGCAACTGTTTGCACAGTGCTATATGCTGAAATACTAAGTCAGTCCAAATTCCCATGAACTTTAATGGTATTTTTTTTTCTTCTAAGCAATTCTCTGTACAAGCCTCATTAAATGAAGAAAGGATTTCCATTGATTACCTTAACTTTTAACACCTGGCTGGGAGGATTCAAGCGTGAACACTGTGAAATTCTATCTGTGTTACATGCAAAGGAAAATAATATGTTGGGATGTGGAGAAATCCCAAACAGCTCTGAAAACGTGACTGTTGCTGCCCACTTTGGAGCTGGAATCAGAGAGTTAGAGAAAGGTTGGAGGGGACCTTAAAGATCATTGGTAAATGATTCTGGTGGATAAAAATGAGTGTGTTGGAGCAGACCTGGAGAGGAGCCAGTTCCAGGGCAGGTGCTACACATTAAAGGTGTGGCTGTGTGGCAGCACAGCACGATGGGAATTGCTTCTTTTTCCAAGCCTCATAATTGTGCAAAACTGAACCCTGGAGTTGCTCTGGATGTTCCTTTGTATGTTCTTGGTGTGGCTTGTGGAAGAAAGGAGTTCAGTGTGTCCTTTGTGGCGTTATGAATTCCAGGGAGAGTTCAGGTGCCTCTCCCTGGGCTTTGGGAGCTGAGCAGGAGAACCCTGCTTCTGGAGAGCCGTGGTTTTCTCTTCCTGGAGATCCCTGCTGCTGGAGAACCATGGACTGCCCCAGACTCTACTTCAGCTTCCTGAGGACTTCTTGTCTGTACTGTTGTCACTCTAGGATACAGAGTTTAAGCTGTTCATGCTGAGGTTGCTGCCTTTTTAACTCCAGGTGGTAGGGGAACAGACGAGGCTCCTTTTAGATGACTGCAGCTTTACAGAGTGGCTCCCCTAAAACTCTGTGCTTCTGTCCAGTGGATATTATTATTTGTAATTTTTTTTAAAAAAATCCAGAACCATAGATTTTTTTTTAATTAGAAAATGGAATGTATTAAAATTGGAGTTAATGTGATGTGAAGCATTCTGCCAAATTTGATGGTAACAAAAATAGTCCATTCAATGGTGATTTAAATCCCTCTGTTTCTGCATCTGTAGCATTAGAGTGGAATCTTGTCTGTTTTTCTCTTTAAGCAATCTACTTGAAAGTACTTACATAGTAAGCATTATTTACTGCTTTTAGGATTACCCTAAACTAATCTAAGTTGTGCCTCATTAGTTTTCCTACTCCATGGAATAAAAAAAATTACCAGCATTGGTCTTTAAAGTGCATTTTGCACTTCTGCAATTACCATATTGATGATTGTTTTTCCTATGACAAATAGACTATGGAGTTCTGTTGCACTCTTGACTTCCTAGAGGTTCTTAAATTTGCAGCAGTAGTGAGCTCCATTAGGCAGGATGGGGGGTTTGGTCTGCAGTGAATATTGGTCAAATGTAAATGGTGTTATACAGATGTTAAAATCAGAATGTGTGAGAGAGCCACGTGCAACTACACTTGATCAGCTATTTTGGTAAATCTGATTAAGGATTGGCTTTCAGGGTGCTGAGTTTTAGTTAATACAAAGAGGTTATTTTTAGTGGTCCAAAATGTTCTGATATTTTGAATTTAGAGGAACTTGAGCTTGTACTTAGAGAAAAAAAAATATAACAAACAACTTGTATGGTCTTTCTGGTGATATGCAGGTGTCACAGACAGAGGTACTGCCAGAAAGTTCACAGGTTTGTCATCACCTGTGCAGGTAAACTGATGCCTGGAGAGGCTACCTAGAACAGAGGCTAGACAGTCAAAGGAATAAAGCAGGGATTTATTAAAAGGACTTCAAAGGATGCACCTCAGGCAGTAAAAGAGCTGGGCTGTGGCTTCACCCAAGATGGACACCTGGTCCCAGGTTTTAACACCTTTATAAGTTTTGGTGCATTTACATGTTGAAGTTAATTGTCCAATTACAGCTTCAGGTAATGAAGTCCCATCCTCCCAGTTTACTCTCTTCAATTTGCTGTTGTTTGTACTTTTTGGGCCTCAAGATTCAATGGTGTCCTTTGTTCTGGGGCTGGAAAAGGATTGTTTTGTCTGACTAAACTGTGATGAGAACTTGCTAACGCTTTATGTGAAGTTTAGAGTTATATCCTAATGTGCTACAGAACCTGAAAAATATGAAAGCTAAAACTTAAGGTGTCAAATCAATGAGCATCTCAACATTTCATCCAGAGATTTCATCTCTGCAGCAGCTGTTGGCAACCTTCCATCCCCAGCATCCAGATCCTGGTCACTAAACAGCCATTGCCTAGGTAGAGGTGTGCAGCAATGCAGATGAGCTTACCCTCAAAGAGAAACTCTGGTTTGATTTGTGCTTCATCAGAACCAAATCTTGCAGGTCTGTGGGGCTTTGCTGACTGAGTGGTGCAAGCTACAGTGCCCCAGTTCATCCACCACTTTCTCTAAGGCATCATGAGCTTTTTTACAGAATAGATGGCATAATAGCAACATTTCCTGTGAGTCTGGTCTCTCTCATGTCAAAAATAAGCAAGCACCCCTCTCCTCATTCGTTGTTCTCTGGCATCTTAAATGAAACACTAATGTTTAAATGTATATAAAAAAATTTCTTTAGACATGTTAATCTCTGGTTTTGGTAGTATTTGGTCAGATCTTTTACTTTTCTGTGGGCTAGTATTTGTTTCCAGGCCAAAGTTTAGGAATATGGGCTTTTTCTCTTTCATAAACAGGCATGTGATGCACATGCAGTGGGACACAAAGTGGTCTTCCAAAATGAAACTCAGAGATGTTCAGCTTTGTTGAGTCTCACACAGGATATGAGGAAACCGTGTATCTGTTTATAAATTGAGTCTGCATTTCCTTCCATGGGAGTGATGACTTGAAGTCTCACAGCAATTTTGTCCCTCCTGTTCCTGCTCTGGAAGCAGGACTGTACTTGGCTCTAAAAATATGTATTTGTTGAGACTGATCTTTATCCCTTGCTACAGCCCAGTGTGAAGTGAATGAAGACTCATTTGGAAGCAGGATAAATGGCAGCCCTTGAGGTTAATGTTGCTGTAGCTTCTCAGGCATGTGCATGGTTCTGTGGTTTTCATAAACATCCTCTTTGCAGGAGTTGGGATGTTCAGCACAGACAACCCCGCCAAACAAAATGGTCATGAGGAGGGTTGGAAAGTCTTGGTACAGCGTGGTAGTGTCTTCCAGGAGGTTTATGAAGCTCTGCCAGGGGAGGATTAGGCTGGATGTTGGGAAGAGGTGGGTGGTCAGGCACTGGATGGGTTCCCCAGGGAATGATCACAGCCCCAGGAGCATCTGGGCCATGCTGTCAGGCACAGGGTGGGATTGTTGGGGTGTCCTCCATGATCCTGGTGGGTCCCAGCTCTGGATGCTCTCTGATTCTTGGTTGGCAGCAGCCAGCAGCTTAGTAGGCTAAATCCAGGGCACAGCAGAACATTTAGGGTGTTGGGACCATCCTAAGATTTAGAACCACTTTGGAACACGAATCTGGGGTCTGTAAATGGCAGGAGGTGGTGCCAATGGCAGCAGATGGTGAAAATGCTAACAAAGGTGAAAAACTGAAATCTGGAATCTCATAATTTTCATTTGGATATGACTCAGGAAAAAGGTGTTTTATTCCAAATATGCTTTGAATTGAAAAATTGTAGCTTGCATGACTTTGAGTCTTCAGGGGTTTGTTTTGTAGATATCAGTAAGTCATGAAAAACATTACATTTTAAACAGAATGACAACACCCTTCAGGTAACTCCTTTCAGATAACTCCTGCAACTTGGCTCTAAGGCTCCCATAGGTGTCAGAGAAACTCATGAGAACAAGCTATCATATTTATATGTAAGTGTTTTTATTATTCCAGACTCTTCTGTCAGTGTTCTTTAATGCATCTTTATAAAGGCTAGAACTACTTTACCTAAGCATTTCCAGGGGCTGGTATGTTATCATATTTTTGCTCTAGGAAGAGGTAAAGGAATATGCAGCAGCTGGGAGAGTCAACCAGGAAGATTGTTCTATGTGTGGTCATTGTCCATTAAAAGCAATATTTTCAGGGCTTTGTCAAAATGTAAATCTCTAAGTAACAACACTTGGAACACGTCTTCAGCTTTTTTTTTTTTTTGCCTCTAGGGATGTTCCCCAAAATGAGTCTCTTATTTCATCTATTCTAGCTTTTTTTCTGTGCATGCTGGAAGCTGAAGGAAATTCTGGGACCTATTTCTGGTTTTCATAAAGTTATGTGGATTTGGGCCTCTCTAAGGTTGTTTTCCAGTTTTGAAGAGCTTTGCTTTCTATTTTCTTCCCTGTAATGCCTATGGGCAGCAAATGGGGAGGAGAGATGGGAAGAAAATTTGCCAAATATGCCAAATACTGTGTAGCAAACATTCTAGAAATTCCATGGTCTCCAAGGCTTTGCCCAAGAGGGTGATAATTTTCTGTGAGTGATTATACATAATTCCACAGCAGAGCCAGGAACTGCAAACAAAAATGTTACTTGATTGTCCTAAAACAGCATTGCTTTGTTCAAGTCTCACCAAATACTCAGAAATCCTTGACCTCTTACTGTCTGTGAAGGTTAATCCATAGGAGGTCTAAGGAATGACATGGTAGAATATGGAAGAGTCAGCCTATAATTCTCTAAGTCAGTGTTTTCTAGGGATATTTTCTCTCATGTAGTAACTAGAGTTTAATATGCAGCTGGCCTGATTTTAAAGTAAAATTCTACAAAATTAAACCAGAGTAATTAACTATCACAACAATTTAGCAGAGGAAATAGTAGCTTTCCCTGTATTGAGGGTTTTAAAATGTATTGTGTTCCTTTCTAAAGGATGACTTTAGTACAAACCAATGTAGTGGCTTGGGTCAGGAACCTCTTGGTTGAACTCCACAGGCTGTGTTTCAGATTGGGAATTTGCTCAGGAAATCAGTTCTGTTTGGTGTTTTCATTAGCAGCAAGGAGGATGGAATACAGAGTAGCTTGTAAAGTATGCAGATAACACCAAGCTGTGAAGATCTGAAAATGCTTTTCTGTATCAGATCAGAATTCAAAATAAACTTGGCAAATTGTAGAGATGGTCTGAAATCAGCAAGATGAACTTGAATTACGTGAAGTGCCACGTGATATATTTAGGAAAAAGAATTTAGATACAGAAATTCAAGGCAGGCAATACCTGTTAAGAGGAAAAACAAGTTGTAAATGAAGGAAATTTAATTCTGGAATGTGTGAAGAGGGATGCTGTGTCTGTAATGTTGGGTAATTACTCCAAATTAGGGCTGGTGAGGTGTGAGTTGACATGCTGTATCCACGTTTGGTTTTGATTTCTAAAAAGCCTCTGGAAAACTGCATCGCTCAGAGAATTGAGTTTGCCTATGTTAATAACAACCATCTGATATATAAAGATTTTAAGACAAAAGGGAGAGGGAGATTTTCTCCATATTCCTGAGTGAAGAATTATGAGAAATTTTTGCTATTTGCGCTCACAGTAATGAGGGTTGTGTTTTACAAAACACTTTTTGAATCCTGAACCCTAGAAAAGGCCACGTAGAGCTGTTGTAGAACCTACTTTTCAAGGAGAAGCTCTACAAATCTGTGCTGAGTGTCCCTTCCTCAGCCCAAGGTGGACAAAGCAATGTCTTTCAGCATGCGTGTCTGTAACTGTGCAGGAGATGACGGTAGAATAAAGAGCTTGAAAAAATTTTCTCCTGGAAAAGTGGAATGGCTGCTTTTAGTGGGAAAAGCTGTCCACCCAGTGAGGCAGACTCAGCACAGCCTTGTGGGGCTTCAGCTGCCTGTGATCATGGACTAGAGAATTTCTGAACCCCAAATCCATTTCTCTCTTGTACACACGCACCTGGTTATGGAGGTCACCAGAGAAAGAACGTGATTCATAGCTGCTGACTTTGCCTCTTAGTCCTGTGAAGAAACTATTTATTTATGTAACTTTCTTCCCACAAGAGTTTCCATTAATTCTGTTGTTGGAAGCATTTTTCAGCATTACAATAGTGAAATAAAGCACGGAGCATTAAACCCTTCCCTGCCTCCAAAAGTGAGAAAGAAACACTGGCAGGAAACTAACTGTGAAAAGGTAATGCTTTGGTTTCTTATTAATTTAGAAATCTGAGTTAGTTTGATGCTCTAATTGCAGATTATATTTTTAAATATTTTCCTTTATCAACCTTGATAATTTAACAGAATTTACCAACTGGCAAGTTTCAAGTACTTTTTCTTCCAAACTCTTTCATACCACAACACCGCTCTTAATCATCTGTGAAAAAGCTGCCATGCAACAGAAAACTGGGAATTGCTAACAGTAATGATGGAAACTAATTCAAACCAGGCCACAGGTAGAAGCTTCTGTGAAAGCAATCTGCATCTTTTCAAGCTGGTCAAGCTTTTAGAAAAGAAGTCTCTTTCATTCTAAAGAAAGCCCAGCCTTTATCTGTCTACTCAACAAGGACCTAATGCACAGGACAAAAAAGGAGGCAGCAGGGATGTATTGAGTAGGGAAAGTTTTAGCCAAGTTTGCCAACATTGCCTTTCCCTTTGCTCCTCTGCCCGTGAAGTGGTTCACAAGCGGAGGTGCAGTGTGAAAAGCCACAGGGGCACTTCCTTTGCCAAGCTTTGCCCATGGTCTGACCCTGCTTTTCTGTCTCTCCCCTGCTGCTCTGGAGAGTTGTCCTGAGAGCTGTGATCCCATCTGGAGCTGGCTTCCAGAGGCTGCAGATCCCAGCTAATCTCGTTACAGTGCTATTTTGGAGGCTGTGATTTCATGCTCCTAGGGGGCTGCCTTTCACTGAAAGAAGTGATGTAGCATTTTTCATAAAGGGATAGTCAAAGGTGAGTGACGGGCAGGGTGAATCATGGCATAAATCATTTCAGGCACGGAAGTGCAGCTTTCACTCCAGAGGAAAGCTATTAGGAAAGGATGTTAATGTTTTAACTTTTTAATTGCATCTACTTGTTTGTTGCTACTCTCATTCTTTTTGCTTTTGGCTTAATTATTTCTCCCTAAAGTATGCTGCTTACCTAATAAGTTGACTAAGCTTGAAAAATTGATTCAAATACATATTAAATAAGGGCTTGTGAGCTACAGTCACATTGAGCAACTCCTGAATTTGTTGGTTTCTTTAATAGCACCCTCAGTCTTACCAAAAATACCCTGAATATTCAATCTATCTCTTGTGCTGTTCACAACTTTGCCAGCATCTAAACTTTATGACAATTTAAATAAATTTAAAACTCAAGCCAAACCCCCTCCTAGATTTTGCACTGAAAATAAACAGTGTCTCTCTGTGTGGAGGAAAGTGGTTTGTTCCTTGCCTGCTGCTCTGGTTTAAGGCAGGTTAGAAGGGAGCTGTTTCTGTAATGTGTAACAGCTGATCCTGTAGACTAAATGATTTTTTTTTTCCTGTGGCCAGCAGTAATTATCAAGAACCTTGTAAGCACAATCTAAGGAATGAGTAAGTAAAGATTCTCTAAGAAGTAATTTAGATTCATGCCTGTTGTTATTTACAGACATTCTAGATAAAAAGCTTAATGTTCAGGTGCAGAGGTTTACAGTACATGAGACTCTAATGATATAAACACTTTGCATGTTATTACATAGGTTCTAGAAAAATCCTCTTGCCCTGATGTGATTAAGGACTCAATCTTAAACAGGATTATGGATGTTTTTAAGTTAATATGCTGTGAAATTGGCAGTGCTCCTGGTACTGCATAATTCAGGAGTATGCCTGTGTCTTTAAAGGATGAGACCTCTGACAACACATGCAGATCAACAGCACAGTTTTGACTTTTTCTCAGATTTGATCCAGGGCCAAGCTTTGTTGTTAAGAAGAAGATGATTTTATATTGGCACGGCATGTGCACAGTCAGATCTAATGCAGTAAGACCTCAGTAGGTTACAACACTCAGCTAATGCAAATTGATGCATTTTGATAATTGCATACAGAGTGGATAAACAGAAAGTGATCAGAGAACACCACAAAATGGATGTTCTGAACTTATCACAACTGTGTCTGCATCAGATAGTTACAGTGATGTATTTAATACAATTATTTTTGGAGGCACTTTATATTGTAGGAATAGTTCACTTCCTGAAGTTTTTTCTTTTTGAGAGGAGAACTGGGTTTACCAAGTTAGAAACTGTGTGAATTTATTCCACTTCTCAGGAATAAATGTATTTGCTGCTGCTCTACAACTGAGAATGAAGATTCTGTGTGCATGGGGACTAGAATAAGTACATAAACTCGACTGTGAATTAGGAAGTTGCTCGGCCTCTAGAGATACAAGTTCAAATCTCTGGAAGACTGTTTTCTCATTATTTTCTGGGGTGTTCCAAGGTCTGCTGGGCAGTCTAGAAGGTTAATTCAGGTATGTTGAGATTCTAGCAAGTTTTCTCCCTTCCAAATCCTGAGTCATAGGAGCTTGGGAAGCAGCCAGGAATTTCACCAGACAGGATAGAGGGATTTTTAAAACATTTTTAAAGCATTGCTGTGACTGTGATCTATCACTGACTTCCAGATGGGCATTTCTATAAATGAAACAAAAGATAGAAGCTTTGTGCTCTGAGGATTTTCCCCTTTTTAAGTTCTTTTATGATTTGGGTTTGTTTCCTTTTTGTTTTTTCTTTTTTTTTCTTTTTTTTTTTTCTTTTTTTTTGTCTGTTAGCTCTTATTTTCTCTATTGAAAGCATTTTCCCCCTCTTCTTTTTTGTCAAGAAAAGATAAATTTTAATACCTCAAACAGGAATGCAAGCTATTCAGTTATGCTATGGTTGCATAATAAAACCCTGGATTAAATGTCAGGGTTATAGTTATTACTGAAGAATGCTGTCAGGTAAGATCAGGTAACTCAAGCCAAGATAAAAAAAAAAGGTGGTAGAAATGACTGTATTAGAGAGATGATGTTCAAAGAAGGCATGTTAGGATAAGTTGCAGCAGCCAAAACGATTGATGAGGCTGTTGTGATGTGTTTAGTTTAAATTTCTAGGCAGGTTAATCTTAGCTGAGAGCATTTTTCTGGCAGTTTGTCCCCTTTCTTTGGCCTGTTTGCCCTGAGGCCTCTCCGTGTGGCCAAGGGGCTCTGTGGGGTTCACCTTGGTTTTCCTCACCACCGCGTGGATAAGGAGAGAAATAAGGGATGTGCTGCAGCCAGAGGGTGATCTCTGTGTTTTCTGTCATCCCCTTTCCCCTCTGAAAGCGAGGGAATTCTCCCACTGCTGCTGCCAGCCCTCAGTCCGTGTGAGGTGAAAATGGGCCTTCCCTTGAGCTGCTTTGTGCGGTGTGGGCCCCGTTTGTTTCCCTGTGACAAATGTGTAGCCTGACCCTGTTTGCAGTGAGATCCCACTGGTGCCTTGGGAAGGCTGACCTGAAACTGAGCTGAAGAATAAAGCAGATATTTATTGAAAGGCCTTAAAGGGTAGACCTTGGGCAGGACAAGAGGCTACAGCCGAGGTAGGCCCAAAATGGTCACAAAATGGATGGCCAGTCATGAGGTCTCACACTTGTATAAGTTTTGGTCCATTTACATATTGGGGTTTAATTGTCTAATTACAGCTCCAAATTATGAAGTCCCATCCTTGCTTGTTTTCCTTCTTCAGTTCACCATTGTTTATGCTTTGGGCCTGAAAGTTGTCCATGGTCTTCAGCAGGAAAAGGATTTGTTTTGTTTCCCTACTCTAGCACTTAATATGAGGCTCAGAACCACACCCCTAGGCAGCACAGAATCTGAAAAACATGAAAGCTGAAACTGAAGGCATCACCAGGAGCATGGGGCTGAGGGAGCAATGGCCATCCCACACACCCCCAGCAGCTACTCCTGGGCCCAGGCTGGGTGGCAGCGGCCAAAAAATCGGCCTTGCTCAAAGGCTGCCAACTCAAAGGTGAGTGGGAGCTCAGAGGTGGGAAAACCTGGTTAGGTTGTACAGTTCACACTTCCATTGCTCCAGGAACTGTTCCTAATGCTCTGCTTAATTTGTCTTTTGTCTCAGCACAAGGGGCTCATGTCCTGCAAAATCAGGCCTGGAATAAAATTTTGGCTTTTACAAACTCTGTAGGTTTTTAGGGCTCAGTCCAGCCACATAACTAAGTATGTGAACAATATCACTGATTTCAGTAGGGCTGTTGATGACCTCTTATTTATATATATTTGTTCTTGTCTGAGGCTGTAACCAGTATCCATCGTCTGGAATTCAGTGCATGTCATGTCCTTGCCTCCAAAACCCGCCCTCATGGCAGAGAAAGAAATATCAGCAATTTTCCCAACAGTTTCCACTATAAAACCAAGGTTTTCAGCCAGTTGTAACTTCATCCAAATGTAACTGCTCAGCCTAAAATTTCCTGTGCTAGGTAGGGCGAGCAAGGCTGATTTTTTGTGTAAGAAAATGTTGGCTGAAATCTTTCTGTCACTAGAAAAAATTCATTTGGGTTTTTTTTTTTAATCTTGCAGGAACTCTGCTGCTCTCATATTTTGGAGCGAGAAATGCAGCAGAAGAGCTTTCTGATCTGAAAGCAGCTACTGGCATTAGCAAGAAATCTCCTTGCCAGTACCTGGGAATGCAAATAAATTTGATCAAATCATGAAGTTCTAAAAATTATGTATCACAAGCAATATTCAGTACAATGCTGTATTAGAATTTGGCAGCTGAATGCTGTCTATTTTGAGAACATATTTTTCTGCATAAATCCTATATGTGAAACCATAGAAAACTGGATTTTGTCCTTGTTTCTGCCACAGAGAAACTGCATGAGGCTGGATAAGTCACTTAGGAGTGCTAAACTGGTCATTAATTTTGCATTTTCCATTCTCTGAGTGCTTAATTTTGAGACAATTTAGGTTTGGTTTTTATTTCATGCACAAGCAGTGTCAGTTCTGGAATGACCAGTCCCTCTCTAACCGTGATGGAACCCATCTACCTGGGTACTACCTGAGGGTGTGCTGAGGGCTGGGAGAGCAGGCTGATGATGGCACGTTGGTTCCAGTGTTTGAGAAACCCTTGGTGCCATGGAGTTTTCCTCCACATGGATCTGAGATCTGCCCTCCCTCAAGGGAGGAGCTGTATGAAACACCCAGCTGATGTTCCCCAGGCAGCTCTGGGTGCAGCACTTTTTAGCCTGAAGGTTGATTTTGTGTGTGAAGTGGTCAAGTGTGTGGAACATTCTGAGACTGAAAGAATTTTACGTCTGAAGATAATGTATTTTTATTTATGGCTCAGTCAAAATAAATTAAAATAATCGATGATTGCTTTGAAAACAAATTACTGGGAGTACTATATATCTACCATGGCAAGAGCTGAAGAGATGAGAATGTCTTATAATGCCAGAGTGAGTTGTGTAAACAAGGGTATTTATATACTCAACAGCAGCAAATCTCTGAGAGGGTTTTTTGTTGGTTTTTTTTTTTCTTGGCTGAGTCTCCACTGATCCCACTTTATCCCAAAGGAGGAGGAGGAGAAAACTAATGTTCCTATCACACATGTTCCATTATTGATTTCCATTCCAATCCACCCAAAGTCTTCTGTGCTGGAAATAATTAGACCCTGTGAACAGAGATGAAGCAAAAATCTATACCATGCTGGATTGCCAGAAATGAAGACAAGGGTGCCTAATTAATGCTGCATATAGAATGCCTTTTGGATGAATGGGCTTCCCTTTCTCAGAAGCAGCTCAACAGCAGTTGTGTCACAAATTTGCTGTTAATTAAATGGTGTTCACTGTGTGCCTGTAAAAATGGCACAGAGTAAGAAAAACATTGGACAGCAGCAGCATTTTACAAGAGCTCTGCAATTTAAAGGAAAGACTGTGAAAAACAAATTTGCAGCTTTCATACGAGCAGCAAAATATTTTCTTCCATATGAAGTTCCCTTTATGGATTTTCCCAAAGCTCCATAAGAATGTCTGGTCACTGCAGAAGTTTGAGCCTTTCAGAAGTTGGACTGGAAGTGTGTTGGGAGGGTTGAGGGTAGGCAGAATGTTCCTGGGAGCTGAGGAAGGATGGATCAGAGCTGCAGCCTGGCTGGGGTGTAAGGATTGTTCAGGAGGAGAGTCAGGATGTAGAGGAAGACACCAGGTAAAATTTTCTGTGCATGAAAGGTGAGCTGAAGGTGATTTAAGGCTGTAAAATGCACCTTGGGAACTGAGAAGGCAAATCATTAGGAAGAATGTAAGAGAGCTGATGGAAAGGCTTCACTACAGTCCCCACTAAGAGCAGAAATATCTGGAGGGAAAAACTGGAGGGGATCTGAGGTGTCTGAAGCCGGTTAAGAGAAAAATGGTTTAAAAGAGAAAAATGGTTTAAACGAGAAATTTTAAGAGAAAGGTTTAAAAGAGAAAAATGGTTTAAATAGTTTTATGCACAAGCAGATAGCAGCAGTGGGGTTGTTGGTGCTTCAGAGGTCTCTGGAGTAGAGGGATTGTGGGACAGCTCATCCTGTAATTTGCAGGCCACTGGTGCCTTCTCTCAGCCTTTAATTCTCTCCTTTTATCTCTATTCCCCCCTTGCACTTCTAGGTATCTGCTGTGGCCAATCTAAGTGATACAACTGCTCTCTGTGCATCTCTGGAGAATTTAAATAGCAGCATTCCCTCCTTCTCTTTTTTCCTATAAATGCAGAGGAAGTTTATCCTCTTTAGGAAAAGATAGAAAATGTTTTTTTTCTAAGAAACTAGAGAATGAGTAAATCCCAGGCTCCTCGCTCGAGCAGATGGAGTCAACTGATGAGTCTGTAGGAATCTTCCTAGGCTGGGCATTAAATTGCAAAAATATAAGTTTTCTGATGAAATTCTAGTTGACATAAATGTATTTTTTAGCATGGATTTGATAGAGGGGGAATTATTTTTCCCAGTATAGTAGATGCTGTGGTTCTGGTTTAGGAATATTACGAAATAATTTGGATGCAGGAGAAAGGTACTAACAAAAAAAGAGATTTTTATGACATTGTGCCTTCTAAGTCCTCTTTTTTCTTCCCATTTGGGTGCTTAGCATTGTCTCTCTCCTCTCATTCTGCTTTTTTCTCTCTGAGCTATCAGCCCTGATGCACAGCTGAAATAGGTGCTCACACAGGTAGTGATTCCTCTCCCCATTATTGCAGTTTGGTTCTGAACTCCAGATTTAATCTGTCTAAATAAGCCACTCCTGGGACTAAAGTCAACTACTAGAACTTTCTGATGTTCAACAAATACTAAGGCATTACAATGATTTAAATCAAATAACCAAATCCATATGAAATACACTACTTGTTATCTTTCCAACAGATTGATTTTCTTCCCTGGATCCATTTTAAGCTGCACTGCAGTTGCTAAATCAAAAACAAACTGAGTTTTCAGTCCAGGGGCGTGTTAAGTGTATGATTTCCATTACATCGCAGCGTGCTACGTATTAAAAATGAAAACATGGAACACACTTTGAGTACAGAATTGAAATGAATTTTCTGACCTAGTCCCAGGGAATGGACTCTAAAGTGCTGGCAATGGCTGTAACTCCTGGACTGTAATTATCATTTGAGTTATTTCACAGGGATAGGAGACTTTACACCTGTGGGCACAAGTGGGGACTGGCTGACATCAGTGCTTTTTGAGATTATTTTGGATAATTATTTTGGATAAGTGGGAAAGTTAATCATGTTGGTGCAGCTTGTTACCCTCTCGCATGTTTGTTAGAACATAACCTAACAAAGTATTTCAAAGCATTTTTTGAGTGTTAAGTGGAACTTCAAGAGAGTGTGAAAACAATTCTGGTTTCACAGAAATCAGTCCTGTTCTTTTTTCTTCAGCAGCAGCAGCAGCAGCAGCTCATCTCCACAGCATGTATTTTGAATTCTCATGAGCTTAGAAAGCATCACTGTTTGCTCAGTCCATCCAGAGTGAGACTCCTGGGGCTATTGCCCTGAGTTAAATGGATCTTCTGTGTCTCACATCAAATGGAACTGGTACAGAACATAACCTGCCTCTCTTTTCTCCTGCAGCTTGGCTTTACACCCCCGGAAGAACATCGTGCTCACGGGGGGCGATGACCGCCTGTGGAAGACCTGGGGCTTCCCTGATGGCAACATCCTGCTGACAGGGGAAGGTCACACAGATTGGCTCTCAGGCTGCTGCTTCAGGCCCAGGTCAGTGCCCACAGCCCCTGAGCTGGCCCTGCTCCCTGCTGCAGCTCCTTCATTCGCTGCCTCTGTTCTCAGGGGGACCCCACACCCTGTGCTGAATTCCCAAACATGTAGATAAAACGTTCCTCTGCCTTTCACAGTGTTGACTTAAGACTGATTACTTTTAGTATTTTGTACCTCTTAAACTCTGTCCCCCTGGCAGTGCACATAACAAGGAGTAATAAGCTTTTCAGGTCTTGCTGTATTCGTTTTCTCCCTGTTCATGCACTATGGCAAACACAGTCCCGTTATTAATAATACTGAAAAGTTGACTTCTTGTATTACACATTATTTGTCATATGACTAAGAGTATTTGGGTTTACCTAGAGAATAAGAATATGAGCTTTCCTGCCCTTTTATCATATGGATTTGACGCTGAATTAATAAATGAAAGTGAACACTGAAAATAAAAATTAAATATTTAACTTACAAGGGTCACGGAAATAGGGCAAACGTGAATTAGATTTTTTGGTCTTTCTGTTGAAAAATAGGACACCATTTTACTCTCAAAACTAAAATCCATTTGATAAGGCTGAGCTTCTATATGTTGAAATTGCTTTGCATCAGATTTGTGAGGCAGCAGTTTAAATAGAGTTCTTTACTGTTAATATAATAAAGGTCTGCCAGGCTATTCACCTGAGGCTCGATTATAAAAGGAGCATTATTAAGCCTTCAACCTTGTATTTTCATTGTGTTTATTTTATGAAGCAATATTAGCTCTCTTCTTCGTGAGGAGGAAATGCATCCTATTTAATTTCATGGTTCCTCCTGATTTCTGAGTTTGTAATGAGCTACCAAAGGCACACATAGTTCTCTAAACACGAGAAAATCCCCTCCTTCTTTTCAAAACCTCAAGAAGCAGGAGGGGATGAATTTCTGGGATGAATTTAAACTTTTCTCTTACATCACTTTCTCCTAAGAAAAACAGCCTTTTTCTTAAGATGTTTGTGTTTTCACCATGTTCTCTTTTTCATGTGTACATCCTTAGAAATAATTGCATTAAAAAGAATTGCATATAATACAGGAGGATACAAATGGAAGGTTCAGCTTCTTGTTTTAAGGTGGTAGGCAAATTTGTCTATTGCTGCATGACAGATTTCAGAGTTTGTGAGTGCTGGACATGGTTTAAACTTGCAGATAAACAGAATGCTGCCTCTTCCTCTTACCTGTTGTGAATGTAAAACTTAGCACAGGGGAAGAAAAGGAAATACAATTAGAAGAGCATGTTATCATTTATAAAGCTGCTGGGCATACTAATCAGATTTCGATAATGCATTGTTACCATGACACCCGCTGACTCAGAGACTCCAAACTATTTTCTCATTAGTCTTTGACCAGAATACAGTCCTTTCAATAGGCTTTCCTATTTCTCCTTCAATTATTGAAATTAAAATGAGTTGAGGTACATCATTATTCTCTTGCAGTATAAATTGACTCCTGCTGAATGCTCTGGAGTGATTCAAAAGCAGTGCTGTTAAAATATTTTCTTCTGTTACTGCATAAAATATATAATGTGGAAGAATACATTTAAGCATATTTTAAAATTTTAAATTTTTTAAATTTTTTTTTTAGATAGGAGACTTTTATATATCTGTTTTTCCCAGAAGCAAAGGCTATTAAGTAAAAAATGAAGAGTTGTAATAGATTTTTTTTTTTCTGGAGTCTAATGTAGATAACTTCTAGTTTTGTTCCCATTTTAAGGATTTGAAATGATGCTCACCCCAGAAGTGGAAAAGAAAAATATTTTTGTGCCACTGGGCTATTAAATGGTGACCTTGGTAGAACTTCCATAGTTCTATAGTCTTTCCTGTTTGTCCTCTGTGAGATCACTTCTCCCCTGTGTTTCTTCTCTCTCTGTAAAATCAGGTTTAGAGCAGCCTCCACCTCTGGTGTTCTGTGTGCAGGCACACACGAGTCAGATCACCTGGTACAGCATCCTGCAATAACCCACATCCTGACACCCAGCACTTAGGATTTGAGGAGAGCTGTGATGTGCATTTAACTGATATTTCTGCACATACAAATGGCTTAAAATCCTTGGGGTTTTATGTGCTCACAGAGTATTACTTGAGCAAGAGTCTTTCTCATGGTTGTCTCTGTGCCACCACCATGGAAATAGGGGCAAAGCTGCCAGTGTCACTGGGAGGATCTAGAAACTTGAAGGTGAAGTGCTGTTGGGTTTATATATCCTCAGGGTCTGCAAGAGCCAGGAAAGAGCATGTTACTAGGAAGAAGCAAAGACAAGGTAAAGGTGTGTTTTAGGCTCTGGCCCAGGTGTTACAGAAATGAGGATTGTCCTTAGGAGCTTTCCCAGGACTGATGTTCCACAGTGTCCTGAAGCCTCATCACAGAGCCTTAGGGGTAGAAAGTTGTTGGATGGAGGAGTGTTCTCTGCCCATGCCCCCACTGATTCCACATTGATTCCACAATGATTTTTTGCTGAAAACCACCCCTCTTTCCCTTGTGATCAAAGCAGGGTGAGGGGAGACTGTGCTGGGCTCCAGGGCTGCTGCTGTGTCACTCCTGGGTCTGCACAAAGGGTCTGGGTGCCCCGTGTGTTCTCCCTGCGGTGGCTCCCAGGACAGGGGAGGAAGGGCAGCAGCCTGGCTTTGTGCATGCAAGGAGAGCAGAGCAGCTCCCTGCAGATCTGAGAGTGAAGCATTGCCTTCAGCTTTTAAAATAAAAGTGAAGCTTCAAACAGGTCCTGTCATCTGCAGCTGCGAGGAGGGAGGAGAACAGTGCTTCCTTCTTTGAAACTCAGGTGACACCTGGTCAAACTTCAAAATAAACCAGTGTTTTTACTCTGGTTCTGGCTGAACACAGCTTTGCAGATGAATTAGCTGTTTCAAGCTCCTGTCATTGTTGAAAAATTTAATGTTTTGCAGCTTGGCTTTTCTAGATGTGAAGGAATGAGGGAATCAATGTCTCCTGTCACAGTCATACACAGAGGCTTCGTGGTAAGAATCTGGAGAGCTGGGGAAGAGCTGTGTAGTGCACCTGTGAGTGCCAGGTGACTGAAATATTTCAAATAGCAGACAAAAATCTGCATCCTCTGCCAGTTTCCAGAATAAGTTGGGGATGATAATGCTGTACCTTTGAGGACCATGCTCTAATTGCACAAAGATATTTCATGGCATGTACTAGATTTATTCATCTTTGTTACCAATCTTCCTGGGTGGCTGAAGAATCAAGCACTGCAGCATAGCAGAGGTGTGCTAATGTCTGATAAAATCCCAGTGAGCAGTAAAATATTGTGTTCTTGCCCTGCATGTGGGCTGGTACAATATGTAATCTCCTTAATATATTAATAAATATTAATCAGGTCAACTCTTCTAAAATGTTTGTAGCCCTTTTCATGCAAACATTGTCTGGTTCTGTGGAATACAATGAATTTCTGAGTTGAAGAGAAGTACAAACTGTAGGTTCTTGAAGCTATTTAAAACTTGCTCTGAAAGTTGTCAGATTGTCAGCTCCTTTGTAATGTCCTGTTCCCCTAAGAAAGAAGCAGAGTTTCTGGTGTTCTCTCTGTTGCAACTCTCACAGTTACTGAGGAAAGAAATCAAAACTGTTATCAACTTATTATTATTATATAAAAATTGCTACAGCACTTTTACCTGTGTGGATTTTCTCTAAGTTCTCTTGCTATTGAAAAACCTGGAGCCAGTTATTGCCTCCTCAGTAATTAATAAAAAGCTAAAAGAAAAGGTAGAATAAGTATGTTCATGCATCAGGCATGCAAATAAAGACATGTAATTTTGATTCCCTAGAAGAATGTGCCAATGAGGGAAAGGAAGAGAAAGATGAGGTGTTGGGCTGAAAGAACAACCCATGTTCTTCCAGAACAGAGGCAGCTCTGGGTGGTATTTCTCCAAGCTGGAGGAGGTGATGTTACTCAGATGGAAACCTGTGCATGGATAGAGGAGAAAGACATCCCTGTAGAGAGAGAATTAGCAGAATTTATGGAGGATGAATGTGAGGAATGGGAGAGAGATTGAATGAGCTGTGGAGGGAATGCAGCTCCAGGTGGGCTTGAATTCACAGAGGAAGCTTTTTGGGAATTCTGTAAGCACGTGGGAGCAGGCTGTGGGTGATTGAGCATCGTGGTGGCCTCTCAAGACCAAGTCCAAAATGTTGCTGACAATCCAGAGTAGGGAAAAAGGACTGGGATAATGACATTTGCCCAAAGTTCTCAAGAGCAGTGCCTGATAAATAGGAAATTGAGTATGTTAGACTCTATCAGAGTGGAAGTTATTTTCTCATCATACAAAAGTTCTCAGAGAAGTTCTTATAAAATCTTCTTAAAAAGAAAATTCCTGGGCAGAATTGAATACAGATTAAACTTTGAAACTGAAATTAATTCTTACTTCGGTAAGCCCCTAATTTTTTTTTTTTTTTACATTATTTTAATTTCTTTTTTTAATCATATCATTTGTGAAGAAGCTATCAAGAGATGACTTTGTGTGGCAAAAGGATAGACTGAAAAGCCCAGCAGAAGAGGAAGGGAGGGAGGGTGTGGAGAAACCTCTGAGGAGTGGTGGGTGCCATGGCCAAAACTCAGGAGGGAGGGCAGTCCCAGGAAGGAGAGGCAGCTGGGTTGGATCCAGCCAGGCTCAAACGTTGTGAGGCAGCAGGCACAGGCTGACACTGCTCCTTGCTCACTGCATCTCACAGGATCTGTGCTTGGAGGGAAACACTGAGCAGCAAAAATCAGACTTGGCAGCTTGGCAGGTCCAGGCACCACTTGTGAATATCTCAGTGGGCCTTCATAGTTTGAGAGCCTGAAATGCTTTGGTTATCAAGGTGAATTACAAGGTGTGCTTCCTTATTCATCCCCCACCTCTGCTGCTCTTGGCTCCCCACACACTGTGCTGCTGAGCAGTGTCCCAGTCCTGGGAGGTGCTGATGCATCAATCCACACCAATCTTCTTGGCAATGTCCTCAGGTATCAGTGTGTGGTGAGAAACATGTGCAGGGTATGAAGAGAGTCACACAAATTCTGATACTGAAGATAAGTGACTGCTTTCTCGGTTACAAATTGCAAATAATATCTTTTAAATAGCTGAGATGGTGCAGGGCCCACGAAGCCTCAGCAAATGAAAAGCATTTGATGGCATACAGAGAAGAATAGGTTCTTTAGTCACAGTAGCAAGATAATTTAAAAAATTCTACTAGCATCAAATATATTTCTCCTTGTACTTTAATAATTCCTAATGCCATTCTTCCATTCATTTTTATTTCTGTGAGAAGAAACAGGAATTATCTGTTATGCCATTTTGTTTAATGTACTGGCTTCCAAGACTTGATGCTGTAGTTATTTGGTGAAACTAGGGGGACTTACAGAACAAACAGTCACTGCTGAAGTTATGATTCCAGGATCTCCAAGATGTTGCTACAGTGTAGTGTTTGTTTGTTTTAGTGAAATGCAGCAGCATTTGTCTGCATGGAAACTGTAATTTAACATTAAGCAGTGGGATTTGACTATGCTGCTGCAGGCTCTTTCTTATTAGAGATTTTCACATATTCTTTTGGGCTCTGCAAATCATCCATCCACTGCATGAAATTAAGCAAGTTTTGGAGTGAGTGATTTTAAAGTGTTGGTTTTTA
Source organism: Argya squamiceps (assembly GCA_037834095.1). Classification (NCBI taxonomy): domain Eukaryota; kingdom Metazoa; phylum Chordata; class Aves; order Passeriformes; family Leiothrichidae; genus Argya; species Argya squamiceps. The sequence goes on from JBBMKD010000002.1 coordinate 3,201,787, forward strand.
TCACCCATCCTTCAGAGCCACTGCCCAGGCTGGGTCAGCAGTCACACCAAGGTGACACTGTAAGCCAGCAGAACCAAAGGGAAGCTTCTGGAGATGTTGAAACAGGAATAGGCTGGAAATTCAGTTTCATCAGGGACCCTTTCAAACCCCACTATGGAATAGTTTCAGCAGTGATATGCTCAGGGACCCTCCCTCTGTCGTGCTCCAGGTCACTTTTCCAGTGGTGTTAAGAGTTGTGTGCACTTTTGTGGGATCACTGCCCCATCCCACAAAATTCACACAGGCTCTGGACCTCCCAGATAATTCCCTGTGCAGGCACTGCACAGCTCTGCAGTGCACTTCCAGCTGCTCAGGTACTTCCAGAGGAGTGGAGTACTGAGCACAAGCTGCCTGGGGGGCTGGAGATGTGCAGCACACCCCAGGGGGATGTTCTGTCTGCAGCTCCAGAGAACTGCTGGATTCATTATGGACAACACAGAAATCTTGGGAGTTTTATGATCAGTCAGTGTTAAGATGAGAAGGTTCCATTAATTGCACCTTCTGGCTGGAGAGTGAGGAGCTGAAGCAAGGCTGTGGTGGGTGAGGCTGCTCAGGGTGCTGCTGTGCACACCTGGGAGCCGAGGAGGAGGGGAAAGTCAGCCTTCACCCTCCTGCCTGGCCACTGAGCCAGCCAAAGCACCAATCCTCCCAGGGAATTGGAGATTTGGTAATGAAAGGTCCATGGACAGTGAGCTCCAGAACACTTTCTCTGCTGGATTTGGAGTTGTAAATGCTGAGCTTCACACTGTGCATTAAACAAGGCTGAGACTTGAAAGCCACCAACTCCCCGCTAAGCATTAACATAAAAAAGAGTTGTAAGACTTGGGGTAATCACAAAGGTCTCTGTTGGCTATCAGTGGAACAGAATTATTTTGATTTGTGCTTTGAAATAGTCTTTAAAACCTAATTCAGGTCTCACTGCAGAAACAGATGGGTTTTATTTATCCTTTTGCTACTCTTGATAGCTATGAAAGAAACATGAGATAGTCTGTATGTTCTACTTAGGACTTTTGAACACTTATTTAATGAAAAGGCATAGTGATTTAATTTTTTAGAGGATGTTGAATTCCTGCATAGTTCAATAAAGCCTTTAGTTACCAGATTACATATTAAATTTGCCAGTGGTAAGAAACTTCTATTGAGGGGCACAATTAATTTTCAGTCATCTAACTGGCTTTATGTAACACATCATATTTAGCAGTCGAGACATCTGTTAAGGTGTTTTATCAAACCGAGCTAATACAGGAGTCAAAAGAAAAAAAAGTTGTATTCATTTATTCTGCAAGGAAAAAAACTATTTCAGAAGTCCTTTATTCAGTTCCCCAGTGTACAGTATTCACTGTGTGCTTGGTGTTTTCAAGCATAGCAAAATTTTAATTTCAAAAGTAGCTTTATTTATTTCAAAATCTTTGATAAGCTTCATACTTTTTATACAAGGAAACATCATTCTCTCTCAAGCTTACAAAGCCTACTGTTTTTACCTCACAAACATGTTTGGGTGGGCATTAGATTTCCTTTGGGATTCTCAATCTCATTATTTTTATCAATAAAAAGCCTCTGCTGGACAAAGGAATAAATCACACATAAATGAAATATGAGAGATTACATGAGAAGCTCAGTTTTTGCTTAGTCTAATTCAATATCTTTGGCCAAACGTCTCAATGTCAAAGGCTTTATAAGTATTCTACAGGATCAGTCTGGCAAAGAGAAATCAATAACCAGGTAATGGATTTGATTAAAACTTTTCCCCTTCCACCCACTCCCACAAGCCAAATGTTTCTACCCATACTAATCTCTTCTGGCACTGTGGAACAGTTGGTTATTCTCTGTGGGGTTTTGAGATGTAAATATATACATAAAGTACGTTTTCATTTCAGAGAGCTCTGTTAAATATTGGTGAATATCTATGTCAAGAAAAAACAGTGTTTGTATCTCATTTTCTTTAGAGAGCTCAGTTCTGCAATGTGCTTTTTGGAAAATATGGACTGATAACAACTGTAACTTTGCTACAGATTTACATCCTGATTTGTTGTTCAGAAGTTAGCTTTTTTCTGCTATTCCTGCCAAGGAGAATTTCCTCACACGGGCCAAGGTTCCCAGCAGATGTCCAAACGTCTGGAGATTTTCTTTATTGCCAAATCCTCAGTTGTCTGCTTTACCCCAGTGCTTCTCATCTCATGTCTCTGAGGTGATTGTAGTGGCAGCCCACGTGCTATCTGGAAGGTTTGCCTTCAGAAACATTCATAATTAGGCCACTAAAGTTCTCCAAGGATGTTACCTCTGCTTTAAAGAAGCAGTTTTCCCAGTCAATAGAAGGACCAAAGAATGCTCCTATTGCATGGAACCTGAAGAGTCTATCATTATATTGATTTTAGAAAGCAAAACAGTGTGCAATTCCATAGTGTGGTTACTGAATAGGCTTCACTTTTCATCTAGAATGACCAGGCTTGAATGAAAAACTGCCTCTGGCTTGTATTTCTTGGTTGGTGTAGATAGTGACCACTCAGAGTTAGTGATTCACTAATAATATCTCCATTACAATAATTCAGCAAGTGGCAGCAGAGAGGAGTGCTGAGGACAGCTGGAGGCAGGAGAGGGAGGAAATAGTTGGCAGAAGCAGCAGTCCTCCTGTTGAGCAATTCAGATGTATGTTTGAAATTACAGGAAGAAAATGCATTGTCATAAATGCTGCCCTTTGCTGACAGCACTCTGCTTGGCTTTACACACATGCTGAACTCCAACACCAGTGATTGAAAACCTGTTGATAAACCAATGCCATTTCCACGGATTAATTTGCAGCTCCTCCATCACAGATGCAAAACATCTCGTTAAAGGCTCTTTTGAAAAGACCTCAACCTTCATACCCACAATGTGTGACCTTGGATACATCAGAAATCCTAATGGGGATAAAAAGTTAGCTAGTCTTTGTGTGGTATTTATTTTCTTATTTAATTACCCTATCTTCATAATCTATCATTTGAATGTTATGCTTGCCCATAAGGTAAATAGTTTTCACATGTTCTGAATGCTTAGCTTGCACAGAAATGATGTTATTTTTTCTCAAGTGGTGATCTTGTGTGCTACATTCTCCCATTATCTGAGTTTTAGACCTGAAACCAGACACATTTAATCTGAGGGGCTTTAAATCAATCTGATATTAGGTTGAAAAGACACTGTGATTATCAATTTCACAAAACAGGTGTCAAGTTTAATCATTCTCTTTCTGCCAAAACTTTGTTTAGTTTTATTAAGAATCACCATTTTGATGTAATTGTTTTGACTTAGAAATTGCAAGGAAACTTTCTGATCAGCAGTGTAGGTAATTAGATCTGGTGTTTACTTGACAGAAAGAAAACAATTTCTGCATGATAACCACTTTGATAGGGAAAGGGTAGAGGAATAGGCAGCTGAAATCTCCTCATAGAGTGTCAATAAAATGGGATATTTCTAAACCTATTAGTTCAGCTTCAGTGAAGCCATGAGTGTGTTCTCTGAAAGTTTTGCAGAGATTTGCCTGCTCTACAAGGAGCTCTTGGTTTCTTTTTCTGCACATCTGCCTGATTTTCAGTCCCTGCAGCTCTTGCTGCCTGCGAGTCACCAGAAGCGGTTCAGTTTTGCTGATCATTTATTCACGCTGTGAGAAAAAAACCCTGGTTTTCACTTTGGTGGGTTCAGATTTGGAGCAGTTTAGGTTTTCTTCTGGCTTCCTCAGCGTTTTGTGCTGTGGAGCTGGAGGTGCAGAGGGAGCTGCCATCTCTCTGGGGCTGGGGAGTCTCAGTTCAGTGCTCTGATCCTGGATGCGTTGCTCTCGCTGTGCTCGGAGCCGTCGCACGTGTCAGAACATCTCTGTTAATGGAATCTCTGGTGTTGTGTTTCTCTGAGTGCAATTATCACCTCCGTGCCTTCAACATCCTCGCTTCATTATTGCTTTCTTCTCTGCAATAAAGGCAATTGTATTTTCCCTTAGGTCTGCTGCAAGGGTTCTAGTGGAGTGGCTAAGGAGTTATCTGTGTTTGTTATATTGTTAAAATGAGCCTTTCCTAAAGTGCAGCTGTTAAAATAACAAACATTAGTGTTAGAGTTGACTAGAGAATGGCAATTCAATTGAGGCAATATCTAAGATATTTGAATTGGAAATAGCCCCCAAATATTTAGAATGTTTACAAGATTTTGTCTGGAGTACAAACTCCAGATATGAATTGCACAGTCAATTATTGTGTTTCTGTGTTTCCCTTCACGATGTGTGGCTGCAGTAATTTGGGGAATTCCAGGTACAGAGCAGTTGCAGTAGCACAGGTGGCAGGAGAAGTTGCCCAGCAGGGAATGAGCATCAGGACTTGTTTGACTGCTGAGGGACGTGGAACCAAGTTTTATCAGGTAGTTACTGTGTTTGTGTCTGAGTAGTGTGTATATAAAACAAATGGGGACCAAAGGGAGAAGGCCACAGTGTTTGTGTCCATGGTTTAGATTACCTGTGAGAGTTGTTCTGTGTGAAGGCTTTTCTGGTGTCCCCTCTCTTGAGCAGTCAGTGTTTAAGCTGTGTGGCCTCGTGGATGAAAGTTCAGTTTTCATGCAAAGCCTTTCAGAGAAAGGGTGGAATTTATATTCACTTTGCTATTCTGCTTTCTCCTGTATCAGCCCAGGATTCTGCTCATGTTCAGCATTTCCATTCCTCCTCCACTCGTGGAGTTAGATTGTTATTGATCACTGTGTCCATTAACTCACTCCCTGTGCTCAAGCTGTGTCCCTGTATCCCCAGGGCATGGCTCAGTGAGATCATCACCTGCCCCAAGTACAAACACTGGGCTCCTGCACTGCCCTGTGTGTTTTCTTGGCCTTCACTCTCAGGACCATTACACACAGTGAGTTAAATATCCTTCCCGGGGCCTGGCAATGTTCAAATCCCAGTGCAGAACTTTCCACCGTCTGTGAAATCTCTGTGCACTCACTGAACTCTCTCTGCATATGAATCTGCAGCTTAAAAATGATGCTTTGTACAAACGTGCAAATGGGATTAATGACTGTGCTTCATTACTGGCTATTGATTGTGATTAGACATCACTGGACCACCGTTGGGGGATGATAATGGATTTAAAACGACTGAGACACAACTTTGCATTTCAGAGGAACTGAGACACAGGATTATGGCTGTTAATATAGGTCATAAATCTGTTCTGTACATGGAAATCATGTATCTGAACTCCTTCCAAACTACATTTTTCCCTACTTCAACAGCCCTTTATTACAGTTTGAGGATTTGGAGTTGTTCCAATGGAGGAAAAATGACCCAACTGGATGGGATGGGCATTGAGATGAAGTATCACACTGTAATGACACACTGTTTAATGTATGTCATGGATATTGATTGATACTGTGCATGATTTTATGTGGGCTAAACACATTATTTTAAAAATTTAACAGTGTACAGGAAGACTTTAACTTGCCCTGGATTGTTTGAGAGAAAGTTAGAATGGTACAGAATAGATCTCATTTCTGGAAAATGTGGTCGTTTTGCAATGTTTACTCATTATATTTGATTTCAGGTAAAATAGTTATTTCTGGTGAAGTTAATGGAGGAAAATTTACTTGGCAGTAGGCTGCAGAAAGGTGGCACAGCTGGACCCAGGAACACTCTTTGCCTTCAGCATAAGAAGCCTTCATAATTGTTGGAGATATCACTGGCCAGGCTCCCATGAGCTTCCAGCTGGAGGCCAGGATTCTCTTACCCCTTGCTAAATAGGTGTCTGATTTTGCTGTGGGGTGCTAGACATGCATTGGAAGGAAGCTTTTAAAAAAGTCATCTTTTTTTAATGCAAAATAATTGTATAAAGGGAATTCACTGCTGTCTAGTTTTTGCCTAGAGCCCTGCATTGTGTAGTGCCTGCTGTCTTGCTGACACGTATTTTGCTACATCTAATCTCTAATTGTAACTAGTCTATCTTTTGTCTTTTAATTTTCATTCCTTACCTGTTGTGCTCCACAAGCCTCCTAAAAGCCAGTTTTACATGTACTAAAAGCTGCCTTCTACCAGGCACCTAAATTATTTTAGATTCTCATTTAACCACCTCTAATTTCATGATATTGGGTGGCAGCTAAGCCATTTTTTATACATCAAAGAGTCTAACCTACAGTGAATGGGACCACACTCAATATTTTTTGGGGTGTACCAAGCTCAACTATTGGATTTGAATGGGGCAGGCCAGAGTTGGGGTCTGTGTGGTTTGTAACCTGCATTGGAGCAGTCTGGAAAATAACAAATTATTATAGCAAAATGTCCTGCTAACAAAATGACTAAAAATCATTATAATGATCCTGAATGTAGAACTATAGGCTGTGTTTAGAGTGGGCCAACACTTTGGACTAAAGGGGTATTTGGGCACAGGAAGATGTGCAGGTAAGAGCAGTGGGAAAGGCCTCAGGTGAAACAGGATTTCTCTGGGGGTGTGTGGTCAGACACAGCAGCTTCTGGTACCAGTGCTCAGTTCAGAAAGGAAAGGTGGTTTAAAGTATGGGGGACTTGCTAAGTTGAAACTTGTTAATAAATGGCTTGAATTTGTTACCTTGGAGTTCATCCATACCATAGCAGGACACTTTCTGGTAGTTAGCAGCATGCTGTATTTGGGTGTTTGCAGATGTGAAACTCTCATTCTTGAAGTGGGAAGAGGCCTCAAGAAGTTTTCATGGAGAAGGTGAACCTCATTTAAACACAAGTTTGCTACTTTTGTGGTGCCTGGTCCTGGTGTCTGCCTATCCAGAAGCACTTTGGTGCCAAAATCTTGCTTTCCTGTTTGGCCTTGCTGTCACAGCCAGGGAAAATGCTTCTCCTGGCACAGGTCAATGAATGAGCAGGAAATACCACAGAAAAATCTCCCAATTAGGTAATGGAGAGTGAAAAATTGCCTCAAGTTCTGCACTTGGCATGATACACATTGACAGGATTCTGAGGATTTCCAGCCAATAGCCTTATGGCAAAGGATTTTGCAGGGTAGTTGTGTTTCTCTTGCCCAACAAAAAACCATGTGCCATCCACCATCTGCTGGTTGCTTCCTGCCTTTGGAATGGTTTCCTTGGCTTGTAGAATGTCAGTTTATAATTGATTTCAGATTTTTGAAATTTAATTTGTTTTTTTTCTCCTCACCTTTGATGATAAATGAGAAAAGGAAAGGTATTTTTGTATTTCTGCTGCTGAGTAATCTGGCATTCACCTTCTGTAAAAATGACATTTCATGTCTATTAATAAAGTGAGTAAAATTGGGCTTAAGATTATTCTGAAGAATGAAACATATTACAATTACTACATGAAAAGTGTCTTAGACACATAGACCACCAGGATAATTAAAGCTACACCCAAAATGAACCATAGATCCAAAAAACCCTAGGGGTTTTTAATAAGAAGTGTCACTGTAAATAATTAATGAGTCTCCAAACTCCAGCAACAAAAAAGTGAACTGTAAGTCTGTTTCAAGGTTACAAAATCTCAGAAACAAAATCTTTGCTGCTGAGTGTTTTGTTCAAACACAGACTAAGAGCATAAGGAAAGCTCCCTGTGCCAGATTTTTCTGGACCATCATCCTGTTCCCAGCAGTGAGTACCAGGGAATGTCTCAGAATGGCTAAGAATAGGAAAGGCATTTGTGAGGGCTGCTCTTAGCACTCCCCTGGATTCTATTTCTTATTTCAAAGTATCTTGAGCCAGATGCTGTTTCCACGTAATCCTTGGTGTATTCCTCTTCCAAATCTTTGTCCCATCTTCCTTTGGACCTGCAGAGAGTTGGATCCACATCATCCTTTACAGAGGAATAGTGTAACCATCCTGCCTGGTGAGCCAGAAAATCACCCATTGTCTTTTCAATCTTTTTAATGGGAATTTTAAAAATAGTAAATTGACTCCAGCTTTTTTTAAAATTCATCCCAAATTTCACCTTCTCTGGTGAGAGGAAAATGAGGGCAGTGACAAAGTAGGAGAATAAAGAAGAGTTGCAATGACTGCAGAGCTGAAGTGATGTTTGGCATTTCCATCCCTTACATTGTTTTCAGCACCAGTAGGAAAATGGAGTGTTTAAATACAGCTCTCCTAACCAAAGGTGGGACTCCATTAGTAGATGTCTGCTTGTAGTTGTCTGGATCCCTGTTTTTAAGCTTGTTTCCAAATAAATTAGGTTCACAAGGATATATTTCCCCCAACCCCATTGCACATTTTCCTTATGCTCTCTTCCACTTTCTCCAGTAACTTTTAAGTCACAGGGTAATTCTGGCAAAAACTGGAAGACAGAAGTCTGAAGGATCAATCAGTTCTTCATATATTTATTTAATGAGCTAAGATGATGAAGGAAGTAGGCAAAAGATGCTTCCATAGGCATTCAGTGTTCATTAGTTCTCTTCTTCATGGACTAATTTTCCCAGGCATTTTCTTTCTTTATCTTTCCTCTATGACCTAGCAGAGAATGTCACCAAAATTCAAGTAAACTTTAGCAGTGTTTGCAGTTCTTCCCTTGTACTTTACTGTGCCTACTGTCAACTTGTGCTGATACTGCAAATAACAGAGAGGCTTTTAGAATTTTGCTTTAGAATAATTGCATGAACAGAGGTAAATAAAAGAGACATCATTTTTCCAATTAACTAGTTGGAATATTGATTTTGAAGTGTTTTTCAGCTGTCATGGTGAAAGACCCTTGCCCCTGTACTATTTTGGACTGTATGTTTAAAATTTGCTGTTGTGTTGCTGATGCTTGTATTGTTTAAGCTCCAGTCAGATGTTCCTCTTGCTGCAGCTTTTTTAGGACAAAAAACTTGAACACAAGTTATGTTTGGCTTAGTTTTGCTTTGAGAGCTGTTGCTGGCCACAGAGTTCTCAGAGGGAACCTGAGCAACCCCCTGGAGCAGCCTGAGGTCCAAATCTAAGCCCGTTGTCCAGAAATAGTTGAAGCAGGAGCAGTATTTGACCTTTGTTGGCCTTAGGAATGACACATTTTCAGGGGAGCACTGTTGGTGTAGCTGTTGCCTTCCCTTGCCTGGTGTTCCACAGAGGCAGTCAGCCTCCTGAATGCTGTAGAGTGACTCTTTGCCAAAGGCTCGTGTTGCTGCTGAATATGAGTCTTAATTATTCATGTGTCTACAACTTGGGAAGTGTTAATGGAGAGGTGTCTTTGTAGTGAGAACAGTGAAACTGGAAGGAGCAGGAATGTGTAATGAAAGGAAATGTGTGTGTGTGTGTGTTTAGAATATGGGGGAGGAAAGATTTAAGGCTTGAGAAGTTGGTGTTCCATCCCTTTTTGTGGAAAGTGGAATTAATGTTTCCAAGGTTTTTTCCACTCTAATTGTTTCTGGAAGAGCAGGTTTACAGTATTAGTTAGGAACATCAGAAATCAGCTGTAAGGTAGAACTTTATGTGCATTTCATGGTTTTAAAAATGGTCTGTCCATAGAGGTTATGGGTGCCATGGCTTCTCCATTGCCTAGAGCTTTGGGAAGGTTCTTCTATGCAAATACCTTATTCAATACAGACACGTTTCATCCATACCATCCTTTGCTCTGCTGGAAAGTGTAAACAGAAAACCCCCAAAACCAAGCCACACAAGCCCATACAAACCCAACTCTTTGGGATCTACAGAGCACTATGCAGGAAGGTGCTGCTGCTTTACTAAAACACCACATTTCTAAAAGTTGGCAAGGTCATTTGCATATATGTGAATGTGTTTGAAGTGACAGAACAAGGCAGGATTTACCTTTTTCTTGTCTCCTAATAACTTGCCTCGTTCTTTGATGTATTTGTTAAAAAAACAAAGTGTTTTATTCTCTTCTGAGTTAGATACATGCACATTGTAAAGGACTTTTTTTGAGCTTTCCCCGTTAGTGATCAGTCTTAAATTCAAATGGAGTTTATGTGTATAGCTGCTGAGAATTAAGGCTGAGGTTCTAATGTCATCTTTTCATAAGTTTTTAGTATCAAAATCAGCATGCTTTTTTTTTTTTGAAAATCAGTCATATGATAGAGGACTGTGTGACTGCCACACATGTTAAACTGACAGCCTAAATCATAAAAACAGCTGCTTTTTCTGATACATTTGTTTCTTCACCCCACATGCTCTTATAAGGAAAAATAGCGGGGTACAAAAATGTTGCAGCTCTGGGTAGCAAAACATTACCTCAGAATTTGGAACGTTTCCTTTTATCTCCCAGGACTGAAAAATGCTGCAAATCAGAGAAAGTGTGTCATTATTGATCAGCTGTTAAGTAGATAGGGCTTTTTCCTAATAGCAGCATTTTGATTTAGATGTCTGACTTAGCTTGACACAGCACTTTCCTGTTCATGATGAGTGTGTCTGGTCTGAATCCTGGGGTGTGCTGAGGGTTTCCTGGCCACAGAGTGCAGCCCCTGTGCTGAAACAGCCCTGACAGCCATCATTCTCACCAGCACCATTTGTGCTTCCAAGAAATGCTGGTGTTGAGTTCCTACGTGGATAATCACAGATCCCCAGCCTTTAATGACCTGATGCTTTTTTATGCACAGGGAATATTGGAGAACTTGTGTTGTAGGGGGCTGGGGCACTGGGTCCCTTTGTTCCTGAGTATTTTTGCCCTTATTTCCACTGTCACTCTGTCCCTCCAAACTGCACTTTTTTTTCCAATCTCCACTATTTTTTTCTCCTTTGATCTGTGAGGAGTGCTAAACCTCACTGGTAACTCCTTCCCCTGCTGCAGATTGCCAAATTGAATCTATTTGAACTACTTTCCTGCTCACATCTGTTTTCTGAAAGGTTTCCATCACTGCCTGGATGGTGTATTCTTGAAATTCAGCCCAAGAAAATAGTTGTTTGTGTAGCATTTTGGGGGATTATATATTAAAAAATGCATAAGCCATAAATCTCTTTTTGTGATTCACAATAGTAGCAGTGCATGTTTCCCTCTGAATCAATTGCAGATTTCATCAGTCCCACTTTTATACCTGAGCCTGGATTTGTTTCAAGCTCTTATTTTATAAGTGTATAAGGACTATAATAATTCATCATTTCTCTAATTTTATCTATCTCCAGAACTGAGATCTGGCTTATTAAAACTGCAAGTGTTCTGTTAACAAAAGCACATTTATACCTGACAGCTTGACAAAATTAGGGTCTCCTCCAAACCCCTACTCAGACTTCAAGCCTTTATGCTCTGCTATATGTGACAAAAGCTTCAGGATTATTCCTGTGCCATGTTATAAAAAAAATGTTGAGAGATTAATCTCTCAGGGCTTTGTCTTAGGCATGGGGGTGTAACTGCCTTAATGAATATTATAATGATATTTTTCACAAAAAATAGCAACCTAAACTGCAAGTGTTAAAAATAGTCAGAAATCTTGGGTAGGTGATCCTTCATAGTGCCAAGCTCCCCCTTAAGATCTATCAGGTAAATGATGCACATATTTCAAGCTGTCGTAGCAGCTACTTTTACCAAGCAATTCAGTGGACATCTATTGGAAAAGGAGGAAAGGGAGAATAGAACATAAAAGTGTTGACACCACAGGTCCCAGACCTTTTTTTTTAATAAAGTGCAGCAGTGAATTAAATATCTCTGAAATAAATATCTTACTCAGAGTTTTACAGTAGTGCTTAGGATCAACCCTTGAGCTGTTTTCAGTTCCTACAATTTTATATCCAGAGATTTGGAAGAAGGATTTCTACTCCCTGAGATTGGACCTTTGCCATTATTCAAATAAAAGAGTTTATTCAATCATAAGGGCAAGGTCATCTTATTGATGTTGCTCATTGGCAGAAATTGGTCTGAAAACCTACAGCTTAACTATTTTTTATCTGTATTTTTGTGTGTTATCCTGAAACATTTTCCTGGTTTCTTGTTTTTGTTTGGTATGAAAACAATTGAAACCAAATTGAAATGTTTGCTTAGAAAATGAAAACCTCCCTTATTCCTGGGAGGGCTGCATTAACTTTTTTTCAATATTTTAAAAGATTTTGTGATGAAGGCATTCTAGATGGATTGATCTAATTTTCAGATCTTGATAGGAATTATGTTAAAGAGCCAAATTACAGGATAGATGGATACATTTATGGCTGTGAAGCCCTGGGAGCTGTGAGCATGGCTTTGGAAATTAAGCCTCAGAAATAATTTGGGAATTCTCTGAAGGGCATATTGAGCACTCGATCAAGGGAGGTTCATGAATTTCCTGTACCTGGACTTTCAGCAAATTCTTCTTGAGGTCGTTTCACAAAGAACTCTCAAGGAAGCAGAACTGTCCTGAATAAAAGGGAAATTTATTTCACGAGTTTAAAAACTGGTGAAAGGATAGGAATCAAATGCCACTTTCAGAATGGAGAAATTAATTTCTGAATCCCACAGGGACCTGCTCTGGGACCTGAGGTATTGAGATGATCTTGAAAATTGGGGAAGGGAGTGAGGGGGATGAGTTTGCTAATTAGCCAGGGCTGTGAAAATGAGCATGTGAAGAATTACAGGAGAAGGTTCCCATCTCAACAGTTGACTTGGTGGTGAAGCAGCAGCTGAAAATCAGTTCAGATGAACACAAAGTAATGCACATAGGAAGAAATGGTCCTAAGATAAGAATAGATAATAGATAAGAATGTGTCTAATTATTAATACTCAGGAAGGGGATCTCAGAGCCACTGTGGTCAGTTTGCTGAAAATTTCTGTACAGTAGTGCCAAAAATGGTAACTAAATGGGAAGAGCACAGAATAAACCAGGAAACAGTGTCCTTGAGTACCTGTTCCTTCCCTTTTGGCTGAAAGGGTGCTGAGAGAGGTGGGAAATGTGCTCCAAGGGCTGGAATCACATCTGCACAAGGAATGAGTTGAGTCTTCATCCTGGCTGGTGGCACACTTAGACATGGTGAAGGTGCACTCACTGTTTGCTTTTAATCACAGTAGTAGAATTAGAAGCATGAGACAAAATGAAGTAATTTAAGGTATTTAAGACCCCAGAAGAGCTTTTCACACAAGGTATAATTAAATTTTGGATTTCATTGACATAAGAGATTGCAGGTGCCAAAGGTTTGCATATGTTCAAAAATCAATTACTCATAGGGAAAAAAAAGACATCCATGGATTTTTTTTATGCACAAAGAAATCCTGAGCCACAGGGTAGGTCTGGGAGGGTTTAATAAGAGAAGCAGTCCACATACTTTTTCTTATTACTTTATTAAGAATCCCCTACTTGTTATATAAAATGTTACAGATGGACTCTCAGTCTGAAGCCATATGTCCATGCTTAAAGGAAACAGAATTATACTAGTTTATATCTGAGATTTGGCCAAAAAAATCTGAGATGAGCTCTGTATTTTTCATTTATGTAACGTATCAATGACCCCAAGAGATGGTGAAAGCATTGAAGTGTTTATACAGAGTTAGAAAAAACAAAATTAGGATGCTTTTAAAAAATAAATATATGCTGAAAATGGTATGAATTTGGAAAATTACAGCATGAATCTGTCTTATTGTATTTTGAAAGCAGTCCTCTGAGCTTATGTATTTTTACTGATGAACTCATAAATAGGCTACAAAAAGTAGGAATTTATTTGAAAGCCATATTTGCTTTCCTGTGGGGGACAGCTACTTCCTATTTCCCTTTCTTTTGATCGTGTATCAGTATGTGGTCACTTCATCTATAAAATGTCAGAAAACTATGCAGAGCAAAAATATGAACATTTCCAGATGTCATTTTTGTTCATATGTATTTTATGTTCATATGCACTGGTGAGGCCACACCTTGAGTGCTGTGTCCAGCTCTGGG
>JBBMKD010000002.1:3224857-3241391 GCA_037834095.1 Argya squamiceps
CAGAGAACTAAAAAGAACAGGAATACATCTTACTATTAATAAACAGCAATACTCTGACAGGCATGTCCACATATCCACCTGAATGAGATCTAGCTGCTGAATGTTTTATCTGTTGATATCTCTTGGTTTGAAATTAGATCCATTGGTCATTTGATTTCAAAGTAAAAGTATGCTGTAGTGGATGCCTTAATACATGTAAATTCCTCTTGTAATTTCTTTGACTTCTTGTCCTCTGGCTCCAGGCAGTCTTCAGACATGTCTGTTGTGTGTCTGTGTGTGATGCTTTTGAGTTTTATTTGTCTTCCTTTTTATTGTTTTCCTTTAAGGGTTCAGATGTTAGACAAGATTGTTTTCTCTCCCGAGTGCTGGAACTCTAGTTGTGCATCCTGTTAGAGCAAACTCTATTCATCTTTGATTAGCCTCAGCTGGAAAATGAACACAAATCACATCTTAGTCCTTTAACAATTAATTCTTGCATGCAAAGAAAGTGTCCTGGGTCTTTAATTGTTGTTGGAAGACACTGAATTGTGTTTGTACTTCCTTAAAATGTGAATAAATACTGTCTCCAACCCAGATAGTGATCTCAAAAACTTGGGGCTCATTTCTGTCCTCACTCTTTACACTTCCCTAAGTGGTCAGATCTCATACAGGTAACACAGCTTCTTTGGTGCCCTGTGTGGGTTATTCTTTGAGGCAGATCTCCAGACCCTCAAGCAGACTGAGAGCTGTAGGGTCTGTTCTGCATGATGCAGGTGGTTAAGCTGTGAGTACAGCAGATATGACCACTCTGACACTTCCCAGGAAAATAAGGAGGGGTTTTGCCTTGATGGAGGTGAAGATCAGGATGAAGCAAATAAAAATGTTGGCAATTACCCTTCTGCACTTCAGTATTTGTAGGTTTTCTGATGTGAATTGAAACACATCATCGCACAAAAATCTTGTCCTAGGCTGACCAATATCTTTCCCAGCTAGGAATCAATTCACCATCTGCAAGACAATTTTTATGCATCTTTTTACTGAACTCAGAGCCTGTAAAGGCCTGTGTGTCTGTGAGAAACCTATTAAATATGTATTGGAATTACCCACTTGATGCAAACCCAATGAATTTCTTTATACTTTAGTGTCGCTTTCAAGCATATTTCTGTCACCAGCACAAACATTCTAGATAATAGAATCTTAATATGGAGACTGCAGTAAAATGTCAACAAAATTTGTGAATTATTTAATACAGAGCAGACGGTCACGGGGTGTTTCTGTGGCATAAAGGGCACAGGAGTTTGCTGCACAGTGAGAACATAACTGTAATCAGGCTCACAGCCCTGCTCTGAAATTCAAAGAAAAAAAGTAAAAATAATGTGTGTGGTCTGCAGTTACATTCTTCTCCTTTAAAAGCCCTTCTTAGATTTTTTTTTTTTTTTTAAATTTTATTTTATTTTTTTTTTTTAATATCAGGATTTGTTTCTTAGTAATGCAGATGTAAGCTGACTTTGGAAGGTTAAGATTGAAATTAGGGTTTGGGGACACTGCAATACTAGGTGTGAAGTTAGCAGCTGGCACTGTGGGTTGATGAAAACCTAATTCTAAGTGTGTCAGCCTTCTAAGTGATCCATATCAGGTTATCAGTCAGGGTTTGACAGTACTTTGATTACATATTCAGCACCTTCAACAATTGTAAACCGAGCTTGGCTGTCCAATTGCTTTACAATTGTAAACTGTGCAGCTGAAGATTGTAGTAGTGATTTGTAAAGGCCTCTCTTTCCCTGGAGAACAGTGGATACTCTTCTCAGTCAGTGACACTTATTCTGGGTGCACACTGGGATTAGACAGGTGTAATTATATTGATATAAAATCGTGCTGTTAACAGGGAAAGTTGGAACAAAAAGGAATGTTAACCAAAGTGTTCACATCTAGGAAATGAGGAGACTAAATCATTACTCTTATATTTTGTGCTTGTGTTTCAAGTTAATCTTTTCCTTCCTCCAGCTGTTGGCAAAGGGCAATCCAGCCCTTTTCCAGCTCTATCTGGGGAGGAGTGGTGCATGATCTAAAAATGGTGACAAGGTAGCAGGTCAAAGTGATGGGAGTTATCCCTGGGAATTTAGCTCTTCCCATTCTATGCACAGTCACTGATCCAAACATTCCTGCACCTGTGGCTTCAGTGGGTGGACCAGGCTCTTTATTCTTCACTCCAGCAGATGCTTGTTAGAGAACCTCCAATGGCACTGTTTTTGTTGTGACTCCATGTCTAAGAGCACAGCAAATCCATTATTCATAATTCCTTCCCAAGTTCACCAAGCCATTGAATAGTGCTGCACAACTCCTTAAAGCTGCCATCCTCTCAAATCCATTTCATTTGGACAAAGAAAGAAACTCTGCGCTGAAGAAAACCAATTTGAAAGCACACTGAAATTCATTTTCCTCACTTAAATATTGAAGTGCTTATATTTATTGCATCTTAGG
Organism: Argya squamiceps; assembly: GCA_037834095.1. Classification (NCBI taxonomy): domain Eukaryota; kingdom Metazoa; phylum Chordata; class Aves; order Passeriformes; family Leiothrichidae; genus Argya; species Argya squamiceps. The sequence goes on from JBBMKD010000002.1 coordinate 3,227,318, forward strand.
CTGGTTGTACTGTTTTCAGAAAGAATTTGCTTGTTTAATAGGTCTGAAGAAGTTTCAGTAAATTTAAAACGTGGAGGAAAATAAACTAACATCTGACAAGAGTCACAGTGCTTTTTCTGCACATAGGTTGGGATTAAACATAAAAGAAATATACTAAAATAAATTTTAAAATACTAAATTAATAAACAAAAAAATTTAAAAGGTAGTGAAATTATGATGTACCAGTAGTGTTTTCTCTGTCTTATATAGAATTTCATCACTATAAGATAGGACCAGCAAATGGATCCTGAGGTAAAATAATGGAGTTTTGGTTTGTTTGGGGGTTTTTTTGGGGTGCAGGGGGTTTGCTGGATTTGGGTTTGGTTGTTTTTTTCAGGGCTGAAAGCTGATTTGAGTCAGTTTTATGGCAACTGTGTGGACATAGTTGAGCTCTATAGATTTCTTCTGCTGGCCTCCTGTATAGTTCTTGTTTCAGTTTTTCCCTTTCATTGGTAGTTTTCCAGCAGTCGTGGGTTTTTTTGGTTTTTTTTAAGAAAGGCAAGAGTTTTGTGCTTGTGCAGACTTGGGTCATCCATCATGCAATTTTATGCAGCTCCTGGCAAACAGAAGCCTGAGAGCCACTTGTTGTTCTCCTCATCTGCTGCTCCCTGGGTCTGGTGACAGCCCAGAACAATGTTCTCCCTCAGCAGCTGCTCCACCTCAACCGTTCATTTAATGCACCCAGAGCTGGATCTTTCAAAGAGCCTGAGAGGTTGATTGAAAATATCTTGGTGCAGCCACATTGGCATGTGGGAAAATCCCGTTATTTGGGCACCCAACAGCTGTCGGAATCTCAGCGTCTGCCTTGTCCAGGCACTTTGGAAATCTCCTCCTGAATATGTAAATTTATAGAGAATTTGACATGATAGAGCTTTATGAGATGAGTGGAGTAGGCTTTGGTGAGTGGCATTTTTTAAAAGTGTGCTGTTATCTACTGTTACAGACTTAAGCTCTTGTAAAAAACAATTATTTCTTACATTGTCTGTGAGTTTTCAGAAGAAATAGATCAGATCAGCCTCACAAAGAAAATGTGTGTTCCAGCATAATGTAATAAGTTTATTTGGTCTGCTGGTGTAAATATATTTCAAATTTTGTTTTTCATTGTCACATTTGTTATTTTCTGCGTTATGTCTCACCAGTCAGTAGTTGTGCATATAATGCCATATTCTTTCTTTATTAACGTGATCATGTAGAAGAGTGAAATAAATGATGACAAGAGGAGAATGAAAAAAATAACAAATGCTTCAGGGTGGTTGGAATGCATCATAAAGGGGATCTAAATGTGGAGTGCAGATGGCTCATCTTCTCCACAATATTTTATTTGAACAGCAGGAGCCTAAAACTGTAAAAGAACCTGTTCAAATAGTTCTCACATAAGCCTTAATATACAAACACAAAAAATTAAATCACTTGACAGTGATCCATCAAAACACATGTGTGCTGTTGTCTTTCAAAAGCAAGGAGGGATTGAGACACTTAGTTGAGGCATTTGCTTGTTCAGGGTTAGCCTGAAAAGGCAGTAGTTTTAGAGGTAAAGTTTTGTAATTAAAAAAATAAAAGATTACACAAATAATAAGATCATGGCAGCTTCATACAGAGTGTGGAGCAGGCCATGAGCTCAGCTCTGGTGTCAGCTGATGTGGTAATTGAGGAGAAGCCACTGTCCCAGGGGAGAGGCTGTGCTTATTCAGTGGCACAATTGCTGAGCAGCAGGCACACTCCTTGTCCTGCACTGTTTAATGGCTTCTGAAATGGGTTACAGCTATTTCATTATTACTGAGCCTCTGCTGATCTGATTAGCTCATACCCTTGAGCCTGGAGCAGGGAGGAGAGAATCATTTCATGAAACAAGGCTCTGCTTTTCAAGAAATGATTTCTGATGCTCCTGTCTTCACCTGTCCAACAAAAAAAAATCTCCTGAGGAAATTTGATTTGCAGAAAGTGCTGAGCAAGGGTGAGAGTGATACAACTCTGCCTGAGGCCAGTGTGTTATGAGCCCACAAAGACGTATCAAGCTCTGAGGGTTGACCAGGTACCTCCCAGAAATGGCTTAAGAATAATTAGTGAGATGGCTGATCGGGTGTGTTTTGAAAGAGCAAAAGGTTTTCATTAAGGAGAAAATAACAAATTATGCAAGACAAAAGAATAAAAGCCATGCACAGGGCAGGGAAGGCCCTTGCACCTGCTAGAACACCCCAAAAGGCACCAAGAGACTCTGTGCTCCTTCTTAAGTACTCAACAGTTTAGGAGGGGTTTTTTACACAGAAAATAGCTGTATTTCTTGAGGAACAGCTGAAGAGACCAACAGGTGCTTTTGTCCTGGCACTGAGCTAATTATGATGAGAAAAGCATGGAAGTTTCTGGTTCTTCTTCCTTAAAAGTTCCAGGGGTTCAACTCCATAATAAACTCTTTTCCTAATGTGGAAACACCTACTCAGGTTTGGGGGTGCACTGTAACATAAGAGAGAAAAAAGAATTTAAGAATCACCACGTACCTTTGTGAACCTGAGTGTACCTTGCTCCTGGACTGAGGTTTGGAATTCTGGGATGGGTGGCTCTGCTTGCTGTGTGTTCCAAGGGAGACACAGGCATTTCCAAGGGGAGGAGTTTGTGTTCTAGCTCCTGGCTGAAGGACTGGGACAGCATCTTATTCCATCAGTGTGAAATACAAGAGCTGACCCTGGAGGGGAACTGCTGCAGATCCTTGGGGGCACTGAGCTGCACAGAGCTGTTCCTTTGGCTGATGGAATTGATTTTCTGCATGCACACAGGCTTGATGGGATAGTTAGCAGCCATAGCCACAAACAGATGGTTTGACACATGGGTGTTGATTTTCCAGAGGCAGAGAAAGAACTAAACCTGGATTTTGGAATGTGGAATGTAGGGTGTGTGCATCGTGCTCAGAGTGGGTACCAGTGTGGGACCAAATCCCAGTGATGTGTTACAGATGTTCTGGGAATGCCCAAAATATTCCCCTTAGAGTAGTGTTAACAAATGTGCCATTTCTGACTGACAGCTGGGTGAGAATTACTAATTAAGGAGGATTACCTTAGATCATTCCCTGGCATTGCTCTGTTACACACATTTTCAAGCAAGAACTCGTAATTGACTTGTTTTGATCAAGCTGATGAAAAGGGCACTTAAGAACTACATTTTGGTAAAAGCCTAAATCTTCTTCCATCCCATGACCTTCAAAGTCATTTTTATTGACCCAACTCTAGCCTTGGGGGAGTACAATCCTTGTCAAATGAAACATAATCCAAACTTGAAACATATAAAAATGCATCTCACTTCTGAAAAATTTGGATTGTAAGTAACAGGCTTCTGTTCAAACTAAAGTTGCTGAAATAAGTTACCAGAATTAATTTGGAGCCCAATTTCAGTGGAAAGTGAGCTTTTGCAACAGCTGTTGCCATGAGCTGAAATGTGCCCTGTGCTGCCAACAATCAGGTGTTGGGCAGTGAGATTTTAAAGATACCTTGATGAGCTACAGCCAAGCCTACATAGTGAAAAGGACTGAAAAATATATTACAATCTTACAGAAAGACCATAAACCATTCTTAAGTAGAGATTTTATGTCTTACTGTTTTATCTTTCCTTTAAAAAAAACTAAAGCTTCACACCAAAACCCCTTCATCTGGAATCAGAAAATAATACAAATAACAATACTTGTCATAGAACATTTCATTTGTTCAAAGAAATGCAAGACACTAAGAGACTAAATCCTCAGTGTAATAATGAGCAGATTCATTATTCGTGTTTCAAGCCAATAAAAAAAGAGATAGATTATTGGCAAAGTTTTCACGCCTTCTAATGAAAGCCTAAGTAGAATATTATTAATTCAGTAGCTTGGGCTTTTCACTCACAAAAACATAAAACTATTGTCAATCATATTTAGTATTCTCAATCAAAATAGATCCTGATTTTGAGTATTGGAATTAATCAAGCACCAAGAGGTAATTGATTATATTTCTTTTTTGTCTATTTGTGCCAGGGAGTTCTAACCAACCATGGCAACAGGGAGAGTCTTCCTTCTGTAAAGTCCACCCTACCACTATCTTTGTGTACTTGATACAGAAACATGGCAAAAAATAAGGTTCTTATTGTTTCCCAGACTGGCATCAGGCAGCCAGGCCTGTGGCCAACACCACAGCAACCAGGGGTGGCCTCAAAATTTTATGCTTTTTTTTGTCTGAGAGTATTTTTTCACTCAGTGCTGCATCTTCTTGCACTGATCGGTGTCTGCCTGGAAGTGGAAGTTTCCCCATGCTCAATAAACACACAGCTTCCACTTAAATACACACACTAGAGCTCTGCCAGAAAAATAAATACAGTGTTATAATGGGCTGCTTTTCCAGTCATACATATTGTGTTACATAAATTACCAGAAATTGAGGCAAATAAGCACTTTAATCCCAAAGGTAAGGCATGAAGTTTTGCAACCTTTTTCTCCTGCATTCACAGCACTCTCTTTCAAGGACTGTGATTATTTGGCTGTTATCTAATTTCACTGCAGAATAGAAATCTGACTGGAGCGTTGCTTTCTGCTGGTTAATTATAAATTTATTAGGGGAATTTTGCCAAATGTCCCTTACTATTAGACCTCACTGAATCTGAAGTTCAAGATATCAGACTTCATTTAATGCAATGCATTGCCCTCCTTTTCTGTTCTCCATGTGCTTTTTTGTATTTTTTTGTTCTCAGGTACATTCAATTTTCCCTTTCTGTGTATTATTTGCCAAAGAGACTCTTTCAAGTTATAGAAATGGGACGAAGTAATTTTTAGAACAGCAAAATATGTAAGGAGGCAAGGTCCCTGGAGATGAAATGAATTTCCAACACAATAAAATAGCTTTCCTGTCCTGTTTGGGTGTTGCTGTAGACAGAATATCTTGTTAACAGCACACGAGTGCCTCAGGGGTAGGAGGCTGTGGAGGGAGCACCATGAAATGGGAAGATGTGGAGTGGGAAGGATTAGACAAGTTTATGGGGACACTGAGGGACTTGATTTTGGCCACCTCCCTGCTGTGGGAAGGCTTTAATCCTCCCGAGGTGCTCTCAAGAGTGAACCCCAAAGTCCATGGGGCTGGGCTGGGAGCACTCCCTGTGCTCACACCTCATCAAACAACACCCACATTTAAGGACCATCATGTTCAGGCACTGCCCTGCAGCTTTCTCTTGGAGTTTTGCTAAAAGTGGAGGCTTGCAATAAATGTGAGACAACTTTGGAGCAGACTGGGGGGTGCCTGGAGGTGTAGGTGCATCCTGTGTGAGCACAAAGCCCAGGGTGTTCCCTACTCCAGCATGGCCACGACAGGGTTGGGACTGCAGTTTCCTCTTGCAGCAGGTGGAATCTCTTCAGCTACTGAATCCTGGTGGCTTTTGTTACAATTTCCAGCAGGAGCTGAAGCAGAGTTGGGGAGGGTTGAGTCTTTACAAACTGGTGTTAAAGAAAAGCTGCCATGCTCAGTTCACCTCCTGAAAAAGGAGGGGAAGAGAGCCTTGCTTGACCTCAGAGAGGAAACCTACACTCACAAAAATAAACTGCTGCAGCCTTTCAAACCTTACCAAGCAGGTCAAAAATATAACTGCTGGCTTGTGTCCTGTCAGTGGAAGGACACAATGTGATCCAGTTCAGAAGCTCTGTGTTTTAACAGTACCACTGTTCACAAGGAAACGTGAGAAAGAAAAGGATGTTACAGGATTTTACAGCAGACTTACAAACCTGCTGAGTCAGATGAGGAATGTTTATTTATATACCTAGAAAAAACTAATAAAACATTTATATCATGTTTAGGGTTCTTTCTTCCTTGGCTAGGCCTTCCTAGTTGAGAAGCTTTTGCTTTGCTTTTGGCAGAAGGAGGAAGACAAGGACAGAGGAAGGGGAAAAATCACACCCTTACACTTACCAGTTAAGTCCATCCTCGTTCAGACATCAGTTTCCTTTTACATGCTCAATTTGCTGTGCCCCAGAGCAAAGTGGGAGCTGTCAGGCTCCTGTGGTGACAGACCTGGATCTCATCCTGCTCCTCCTGGCATCAGAGGCAGAGCTTGTGCTGCTTCCAGAGGGGGTGGGATGTGCTCACGGGGCCTCACTCAGAGGTTCAGTCCCTCATGCCCAAGCTCAAAGCAGCCCCTGATGGCAGAGATGACAGCAGGGTTTAATACTTAAACCTGCTTCTGGCCAGTGGGGACTTAAAAAGTGCAAAAATTAAAATATTTGATACCAGATTATTTATCTGACACCAGATTTCACTGGATTGAGAAACTCACAAGTAGCTCTGCAAACTGATCCTTGCCAGGGAAACCCTGACTCAGAGCTTTGTTTAAATCAGGGGATTTCTCCTTGTTTGGCAGAGCACTCAGATCACAGAGATTAAAACGTTCCACAGGTGCTAAATATGAAAATAAATTACACAGAGAAGGATTAAAGTTCTCTTTTCTTTCTAAATGTTTCTAAATACTGGAGGAGGAATGTTTGCATTGTCACAGAAGCAGCAGTAACATCTCCTTTAGCATTGCATTTTCCAACACAATAAAAAGTGTCAAACACTGGTTTGAGAGAGGGTAGAAATGAATGTTCACAATTGGAAGAGAGCTCCATTTTATTGAGCATAAGTAATAATTGAACAAAGTGTTTCATATTGACAGCATTGTACTGTCATGTATCTTTTCAGAGACAAAGGTACTTTCTAGAGTGAGTGTCCTCACATGTCAATGTCTCAGAAAATGTGTTACATTTAGTGAAATAATGGGTCAAAAAAAAAAAAAAAAAAAAGAAATCACTGTCATAAATGATGGCAGGCACTTTTTACTGAAATACTGGTAGTTATACATTCTTGACATGAATAATTGGATGTGTCATATGTGAAGCTACCTAGGAATAAAATAGAGGTCATAAAATGTAAAGACATGATAGGATGCATTTATAACAGCATAAACCAAGCTGGCATTTTAATGTCTTAAGCCAGCCCATTTGCTATCCTTGGCCATTGATCTGGGCTGGGAAAATTCTATGCCAAATTCAAACACATTCTGGAGATAGAGCCATATGATGGGAAAGTGATAGGATTAGGTTTTCTTAAAAATATTCTCCTTTTGACTGTTAAAATTGCAGCCCAGCAGGAGCACTGGAGGCTGGTTGTGGTGTCTTTACAAATCTTCCTCAGAAATGCTGTGTCCACTTTCACAGCAGGTGACTTTCTGGTGTAACTTGCCCTGAAAATTGTGATTTCAGCTCACATGGAAGAATGTTTCTCAATAGATATGAGAGAGAGTTTAGTTTAGTGTTTGCTCCATGGGATGATTTGGGAGAGTGGTTTTGGGGAAGGGTAGTGCAGTTAGGGAGTTCCTGTTTGGGAATTCATTATTTAATGAATTCCTCTGAAGGAATGGGAAAAGGTGAGTGGGAGAGGCACTGACTCCAAAGAACAAGCTCAAAATCTCATTAATTTTGATTGGCTGTATAGGTAGTTCTAATTACTATGCTTGAACTGAGATTCAGTATAGCACAGAAATAAAATGAGTAATGATGACTACCGAAGTACTCACTGAAATGGTATCACCCTCCACTCCCCCAATTTTTCCAACTAGAGCTGAACATAGAAACCACATGGTTTAAAAAAATTTAAAAAGCCAAGAAAGGGGGCAAAAAGATCTTGATTCCATAAGATTGCCAGCATGCATGTGTGAGGTGTTTTTTTAACACTTAAGTAGCAGAAGAATTGGCCACATGTTGCCTGCCTCGTGGCTGTGGTTTGCTGCATGTCTGGCAGGGAGGGCAGACTGGGCACTGCTTTGGGTTTTACTGGGACTGTAGGGCAGGAGAAATCTACCCACTGCCTGTATTCCCTTTCAATTACTGCACAGTCAATGGAATATCTGACTGCTGCTGCTGTTTTACATTTGTGCAGAGCCTGAGAATATTCACTGAAGTCTTATGGGAGTGGAAATCTTTCATATCTTCTGTTTTCAGTGCAGTTTTACTGAAAGCCCTTTGGAATTTGAATGAACCATTCTGGAATGTGATTTTCAATAGAGAAGTCTCTGAAAATGAAATCTTCCCAATCTGTTCAGCTAATGATATCAATATTGGTATGGTTAATTGAAGCAAACATTCCTGGCATAGGTGTGCTTCTGGATTAGTGTCTGTCCATGTGTGTTTGAAACTCTGAGGAAACATCCAGACCTGGTGAGGTAGAATAAGGGCTGATTTATTGATGGACATCATTACCTCATCTGCATTTAAGAGAGAGGAATTGACTGCAGAGAAAAAGAAAACATTGATGATAATTAGTCCTGTACTGACACAGGGAAAGGATGAAGGTTGGAGAAGGTTGGAAGGTTTGCAGTCTGTAAAACTACTGAACAGCATTTCTCACTACTGAGCTACTGAACAGCATTTCTCTCGTGGCATCATTTATTGAGAACCTCTTGAGGCATCAAGATCTGTGCAAGTGTCTAACCTGCTGTCATACATGATCCCCTCTGTCTTCTGAACAAGGATATCCAGAGGCTGTGAGGCTTATATCCATAAGGCTCTGTGTTCACACTGAGAAAAATACCCAGTGGTTGTAGCTACAGATTTATTCTAATGTAGATAAACTTGTACCATTGGATAGAAACATGAGCTTCCCTGAAAAAACAGGATGATGCTCTACCCTTCATATCAACTTCTTTTTTTTGTGGAAAAAGAACATCTAGATAAATTGTTGCCCTTTCCAACTAGAAGATAGCTGGTACAAGACAATCTTGCTGAAATTATGTCTCAGCTGGAAGGAAAGATGAATTTATTTTGTGTAGCATTGGGGAAGGGTGCTCAGAAATATTCAGTGAGCCAGTTATCAGAGTGGTAAATGAGATCTCGAGAGCCAGAGCTCATCAGTGTGCAGTGATAGGGAAGTGGGAAGGAGAGAGGCTGCATCAGGGCTGGGTGTGTGTGTTCCTCATGGAAAAGTGCAAATCATTTCCTTCCCTTCTGCTGCTGTCATGGTCCATCACTTCAGTCCATTTGCACCTTGCTAAGGGATTCTGAATGGGCCTTCCTGCTTTGGCACCTAATTAATCTCTCACAAGCCTGTTCTTGCAGCCTGGCTGCCTGGGATGGTCCAGATCCTACATCAGTGCCTGACAAACAAAATATCTTTTTTTCCTTTACCTGCCTTCCTTTTCCTGCGTTCTTTCACCCCAAGCCCAGTCAAGCAGATTGAAGAGATAGTTCTTCCCCAGCCTTTGAAGAGGGCGTAGACACACCCTATTATTACAGGAAAATATCCCTTTTTCTAATGGAACCACTCTCACACTGTGGTAAGGAAAGCTCTGTTTTCAAAAATACAAAGTGCCCACAAAACAATGCAGCAGGATTTTCCTTGTCAGAAGCTGTTCAGCAGTTCAGAGCCTTTACATTGGAACACACAAACTGGAAGTGATTGGGTACCTTTAAAAAATGGCATACCTAGGCACAAATAAAAGTGTGAGATCTGAGATGGAAAAGGCATCTTTGTGGTGTAAAACATTGCCATGAGACTGTGAGACAAAAGAATTATTTTACTGACATTATTTTACTATATCAAGAGATCATATATCAAGAGATCATGAATATCAGATACCTTGTGCACCGAGTTCTAACAGCCAAACATTTTATGTCTAGTTTAAAATGAGTCCTTGTGACAAAACAACCCATGTAGGCCATATAACAGATAACACTGGGTGGTGTAATGTATTATCTATAATAGAAAAACATAGATTCTGTAAAATGATACCAGTGGAATCTAATATTTCTTTGAAATCTATTTCCTGGATAATATTTCTCCTCAGAAGCTACTTATCTGCCTTTGTGGGGACAGCACAAGCATGGTGTTCAGCACAGGATATCATTCCAGTCTGGCAAATGGAAAAGCACTAAAACAGACCTGAGGGGTGCCTGTGTTAGATCAGTTCTCAGGGGAGTGTCCATCCCAACCTTGCAGCTCTCCTGTCCTGCCTCTCACTGATCTCCTGTGCTGCTGGTACAGAACCAACAAGAGCTCTGTGAGTCTTCTGGGGACATACAGGGAGGGGGGAAAAAGAGGAAGACAAATCACATCTTTAATTCCCCCCTGCTGACAGCTTCCTTAATAAATATTGTAAAAAATTTCTCTGTTAAGAGCCACCCAGTAATCTAATTTGCAAGCCCCAGTGATATATTCAGCAGCCAGCTCCAGGGAGGTGTGTTTCTACTGTCAGAATCACATGAGCAGGGAATAAAATTCTGAGCTCTTGCTGAAAGCTGCAGTAATTTATGATGAGTTGTTGGCTTTTCTTTTTTTCATACTATTTTTGACTCAGCTGAACAAAGAGGATAGAACTGCTACTGAGTTTACATTGATTAGTTTTTTTCTACAGTATGCTCCCCTACCTGTGTGATTTCACAGGATTTAACAATACAAATACTGCACGTTTAAGTTTTACAAATATTGAAAGAAATCATGGAGTGATGCCCTTGTTTAGTAATGAGTGAGGGATGCTGGGTTATTTCAATCATCCCCCCTCTTGACATGCCCCTGAAGGAGTTAAGCCTTTGCCGGTCTGCTGAGTTTAAGTAATCCCAGATTTGTCTGTCACCTTCTGTGTTGTCTGGCTGGGACATCCTTGGGCTCTTCCTCCTCCTCAGCTCCAGTTTAAGGAACGTTCTGCTCTGGTGTGTACACAGAAGGCAAAGCAAAACCCCAAAAGCTTTCATGAGATTAGAGCTGTACAGCCAAGGTCAGGGTGTGTGGTGAGAGAACTGATTCTCCACAGCAGTGCCATTGTGGTTGTGTCCAGTTTCCTACCATGGGAAAAGCTTCCTGTCTGGAATTCTGTCTGTATCAGGTCCATCTCCTCAGCTGAGAAGGACCAACAGTGTTGTGTTAGACATTAACTCACTCAAAGAAAACAAAGCAAAGAGGTGAGAAAGTCAGCCCAAAACCTCCAGGGTGTTACTCCTCAGCTGGAAGAAGGTGCAGTGGCTGGGTGTCTTCAGCCTTGAAAGAATTTTCAGAACCACTTCACAGGTAATTCCATCTGAGCTGTTAGTTCCTGATGCACACCTCAATTCTTGTGGTGCACCTCTGTTCCCTCACCTCTGCTTTAAGAACTCAGAGTTTACAATGGCCACTGGCATGGTTCAACCATAACCAGAGACCTCTCCTTCAGGAAAAATGGATTTTGGGTGTCCACAGGGATAAGACTTTCCCCTCAGTAAAGAGCTCTCAGGCATCACTTGCTTTCTCTAAGCTTTTGTGCAGACCTTGAGAAGAAAACCAGGTTGCCAGCACTCACTGGCTTTCTTCAGGGTGCACATGGAGACAGTCCAATAGATGTCTCAGATCTCTCTTTTTTCCCTTTTGAAAAAAAAGGAATTTGATATCTGTAAAAAGGAAATGGTGCTGTCTCTGTCCTACCTTTTCATCCACGTTCCCTTTTAGTTCTGCATCAACAAGGTTTTGAGGATGCACCCAGGGAACACAAAGTGGTGCTTTCATTGTTCCTCCTTAGGATTCAATCTTTTAAAACCCACTTGTCATTTCTTTTTACCTTCCTGCTCCAGCCTTCATTACTGGGAAGCAAAAACCAATGGGTTGAGGTTTGTAACAGTGCTCAGGTGAGGAATCACTGTCAATGATCATTTTTCAGAGAGTAGCTGGGGAGATGCATGAAATGTGTTCTTCATTCACCTCAAGTTGTCTGTTGTGGAGTGGAGGGGGCTGCATTGCTGTTCTCTTCTGTTGCAGTGGGAGGTGCAGATACACCCTGCGTGGCCATGAGGGGTCAGTCAACAGCATCGAGTTCCTGCCCTTCTCCAGCACTGCTCTCACCAGCTCTGCTGACAAGACCTTGTCTCTCTGGGATGTCAGAAAGGTAAGCAGCCTTGGCCTTGCTCTTTCCTGAATTTGGGCAAAGTAGTGACATGTGGGAGATGAGAAAAATGAAACGCAGTGTGAAATCAAAATGGAAAGTAAGGGTGATGTGCCAGTAAAATATTCACTGACACACTTGTTATCTTCTGACCAAAAATGTCATCATATGTAACACTTCCTCTAGAAGGGATTTGCTTCCCCTCCTCCAGAACGCTGCTGATATCTCATGGAACATGCATTATTTTTGCCAGATTATATCACTGCAGGTAATGACAAAAACTCTGCATCTCTTCCTTTGTTCTTCTCTACCTTCTTTCGTTGGAATAGGCAAAAATGGATTGAGTACACTGGGGAGTGTATTTGTCCCTGCAAGCCAAATATGCAAATCCTGTCCAACTAGAACAAGAAAACAAGTCAAGAGGAATTTTTTCCTCTTTCATCAGAAAATCTAGTAATTATTGCTGTTTCTGTGGTGTGGAGCAACTTTTGAAGTTTTCAAATTATTCCCTCAGTTGGTGTTACAGCCACTCTGCATTTCTCAGACAGTGTAAAGGTACAAGATTCCAGCCTCAAATGGAGAAGGTTGTATTCATGGAAGGGATTTGAGAGGAAGCAGGCAGAGCTGTTGCTGTGGATTAAATGGTGTTGTTATCAGAGCTAGACAAACACAGGATAGGAAGGACTGCCATGGAAATGACAGCAGAATACTTGAGATGCTCATTAGGCAATTTCTATTTATGGATCATAGAAACAGACTGAATAGAAGGTCATTTAATAATAATAAAAATCCTGGTCAGAAAACACAATGAGTTAAAATGAAACTAGTCAAGACTCATTATTCCTAAATGCATTGGTTTGTAGGAATATTTGATATCCAAATATGAATAATTCAGAAAGAGGAAAAAAATTATTGAAATACAAACAGAAGTGAAATGCTTAATGGAAAAATAGATTTCTGCTTTGTTTTGTTTTCAATAAATCCTGCAAGGAACTTTGTCTTGCAAATATCTCAGTAATCTCCTGCTCATAGCAAATTAACAGAGTCATCAAGGAGTTTTCCTTTGACAAACATAAGGAAAAAGCCTCTATTTGCTCACCAATATTGTTTTTTTCAGCTTTGGGTAATTTTTCTGAGATAGGAAAGATCTTTTGTGAAGAGAAAACGTTATACATAGCATTTTGTTATGTATTTATGCTGTTGAATTTTTTCCATGTCCAGTGGGAAATCTTGCAGGTTTGGGATAAATGCCCACAGTGGAACCTCACTTGAGGTGGTGAAATCCCTGTGAAGATGCCACCTCCCTCTAAATGCTGAATGGCATTAAATGTTCCCTCCAGAAAGAAGATTAATTATTTTGTCCCATTAATTGGGAGTAGAGGATTTTCTCCCCTCTGTGAGATCAATTAGCATTAAGGAGCACATTTAAGATACTTTTAGTGAAACACGAAAACCACGCTCGAGTTTGTTTTCCCATAAATCAAATTCCTATTGCTAATCACATCTTGCTCTTCAATCATTAAGTGCAGTCAGCTCTTTATTATTAAAGATAATGGATACAGAGAACTGTAAGTCAGAGCAGTGTAAGTTGAATGGACAATGAGCTCTGGATTTGGGGCAGGATGGAACATAAATCTTTGTGATTACTAAACTGGAACTCTAATGCAGCCTGCAGACTTTGGGAACACAGGGTGTTCCTTTATCCTTTTTTTTTTTTCCTCTGGATAACAGAAAGTAAGATCCATCCAGTGGTTTAATAAAATCTTCATCTCATTGACTCTAATTTTAAACCTAAGGGATATGTTGCCTATGGGAGAGGGAGAACAGAGAAAGATGAATTGCACTTGTGGCTCTTTCCCAACACTGAGGGGAGAATTACAGATTTGGTGCTGGATTTGGGCAGGAACCACACTGCTGCTGTGCCAGACATGCAGTAAGCCAGATGTGGTGTCTTGGCTTGCAGTGCCAGGTGTGTTCTATTCCCATCTGTTGAAACTGGTTGAAAAGGTGTTTTTCTTTATCTTGTAACTCTGGGGGGGAGGGAGTGGGTGCCTTCCGTTACTGGGCCAGCGGTAAAAACCAGCTGGGGCAGGGTTCTTTATCTCTTCCACAGCCCATCCTCCCTCCAGGGATATCTGCTGTCCATGGGCCATCCAGG
>JBBMKD010000002.1:3241491-3264784 GCA_037834095.1 Argya squamiceps
AGCTGGGGCAGGGTTCTTTATCTCTTCCACAGCCCATCCTCCCTCCAGGGATATCTGCTGTCCATGGGCCATCCAGGTTCACTGCAGGGCTGATACAATTCCATCACCCCAGGGGGAGATGCTCCACCCAGGGGGAGGAGCCCAGCATTCCTACCTGGATAAAAATGTGAGATTTAGGACACCAGGACAGGCTGTTTGCACTGGATTCCCAGAGGGAGACCAGACCACCGCTAGACCCTTCTACAGGATCATCTCTGCTCCAACAGAATCACACCTGTCACTCCAGGAGGTCTTAACTGGACTGCTCCCAGCACCCTGACCAGCAGGGTGGCAGGCTGTGTTCTGTTAGGGTTTTTCTTTTATTGTTACTTTGCTTTTTTGCATTACTACATTTTTGATATTCCTGGTAAAGAACTGTTATTCCTATTCCCATATCTTTGCCTGAAAGCCCCTTAATTTCAAAATCATAACAATTCAGAAGGAGGAGGTTTACATTCTCCATTCCAAGGGAAGCTCTGGCTTTTCCCTGGCAGACACCTGTCTTTCCAAACTAAGACATGTGGAGACCCAGGCTGCAGTTCTCTGGTGGGAATTTCTTGCCAGTGAAGCTGATGGCTCTGGTGCCAAGATAAGAGGAATTTATTCCTCTTTGTGCCAGTTTCATAGAAAGACAAGCATGTTCTGGCTTCTCACCAGAACCATTCCTCGCTGACACATCAGGGAAGGCATCTCCACTCATGAATTGCAAAGTGTGTCCAGTGATGAATGTGAGAGGTGCAAAAGAGCCTGTGACCCCCTGAGTACAAGTTTCCCTGCCTGGGTTAATTCCTCCCATGATGAGGGACCTGCCACTCCTCTGCATCTCCCACAGCCTCACGAGCCATTGCTGGAGGCTGCTCACATTTGTCTTGACATCCTTTGAGCCAAGCTTGACCCTCTGCTCTTTTTTCAGACAGATGAGATATCAAATACTTACACACTTAAATAATTAAATAGAAGGGATGAAAAAATTACATTTTTCATGCTACATGTTTGGAACTTATTGATTTAGTAACTATCTCATCTGCTTTCTGATTTTTGAAATGTCAGGTTCTATAACTGGATATTTCATTTTTGAGAACGTTGTGGAGAGACTGTCATTTAAAAGGCAGCTCTCAGTAGTAATGCCCTGAGGAATGTGTTCAACGAGGATTTGGGAAGAATTCTGTGTGTCTTTAGCAGGACGGGCCCATTCACATCAGTGACACTGTTCTTGTGAAGGAAGTTCAGCACACACAGAGCCCTGTGAAAAGTCACAGTCATGCAGTGCTCTATTTCTATCTGATAGTGTGAAATAACAAGCATTTGAGAGATTGATTGATAATTTGTGTCCATTTTGGTCTCTACTGCTCACTGATATTCAATTTTAATATTTTAGTTTTTGGGGATATATTTCTTTATGCAGTGCAGCTCAGTGATTTAAGATGAGACCTGTTTTGTCTGCATTCCGTTTGCAGAAGATTGCTGCATAACACAAATAAAAGGATTCCATTCCCACCCCACTACCAAACTAATACCTCTGACATTCATGGAGAAAGCCATCTAGGGTGTCAACTTTTTCCTATTTGGGTCAAAGATGACTTGAGCAGGGTTGAGACAGCAGAACAGTGACCAGATGCCAGTTCTGGCTCTGCACATCAGATTGTGTCCTTGTCAGTAATTTGTGGGCAGAACAGCAGAATCAAAAGTTTGAAGCTCCAAGGTAGTGTGGTCCTTGATGAATAATGCAAGCACCAATCTCGTAGGAAAAAGGAAAAAAACAGAGTGAAATTGCCCAAAATCCTGCCTGAACAGCAGCAAGAAACTCTCAGTAAAAACCTGGCTCTGACTGTTTTCCTCCTCAGAGACTCCTGCAGTTTCCCCTTCCCCAGAGCAGGGGAGGGCAGTGGGAATGCAGGCCGAGCTTCCTTTCAGGCTCCTGCAGGAATATCTGCATGGCTGTGGAGAAACTGCATCTCTCAGCCCCTGGGAATGATTCCTGAGTGTGCTGCACCACACTCCATCCAGCAGGGCAGCTGGGGCTCTGGGGCTGCACCACACCCACAGGAATTCATTAGAATAACTTGTCAGGGAAAAGAGGAAGAGGCTGCTGGGGGCTTCTGTAGGGCAACATTCTGTCTTCAAATTGGATAAAAGGTTCTCAGGCACAGCCCTTTTTAGAGCAGCACTTGTGAATAAATTGCAGCTTCTGTGCTCCAGTGTCTGCTTATCATGGTGTGCTAATGGCTCTTGAGCATTAGCTGAGTTCGATGGAGTTCCCACACAATTAGGTGTGTGGGAACAGCAGGGAAACCCAAATGAATGTCCCACCTGGTAGGAGAGGCAGCAACACTCAGCACCATGCTCTGAGGAGTCTTACAAAATCAATATTCTGCCTGCTCTGTTCTTCCTTGGTGTTCAGGATCTGCCCCTCAGAGGTCCCAAAATGATCCATCTGTGCATCCAAAGAAATAAAAGAGTGAACCCCAAGAATTTGGGGGGGGTCATTTGTTAGTTTTTTCCTTTGTGAAAGGGCTCTGGCTGAAGGCAGGTGGGTCATTTGAGGACAGTGGCCATTTCTAAGGGCTTTTCACTCCATGTCCTACCAGACAATAAATAAATCCATGCACAGGGCAGTTTCTGAGCTGTTGGCTGAGGTTTCCAGCTGTGCTGCAGCATTTTAATGACGAGCACTTGGCTGCCTGTGTTTCATATGGATGTAGAATAATTACAAGGATGCTGATCTAAGCTGCAGCCTTGCAATTTTCTCCTTCACAATGCAGCCCATCCTCTCCCACCCTGGGATGTCTCTGGCCTGGGACAGCCTTGCTGTGGTTCCTGTTGCAGCTCAAAGTTGGTTAACTTTTGGTTAAATTCAGGGAAACTCTTCCAAACTTATAATTTCCTTAGAAAACCTTTTAAATTTATTTTCTTCTAATGAAATTATCTTTTTGACCACTTATTTTACAGTGTTTATTTTATCACTATTTATTAATTTCTAAATTAGCAATTCCTTTACATATCCTATTGTAGTTTTGTTTCTTGCAGTGAAATACAAATTGGCTTTCAGATGTTTTACTTTTCAGTATGGATTTTGTCAGAACGTTTTTGTCAGTAGACTTAAAGCATGTGGGAACACCCAGATCTTTGCAGAGATTCTGCCTACCTGTGGTGGGGGGTTCTTTGCCTGTGTCCCTTTGGAATGGTCATCCACGAGGCAAATTCAGGAAAAATGACAAAGTATTTAAGGATCAGGTGTATGAGAGGAGCATTAAGCCAAAAGAGAGTGAGTTTGCAAAGCAATCAGGTTGTCTTTGTAATTTTTAGCCTATTCCAGTTGATTTATCCCCAAGTAAACACCTCAGACACAAAATTATCAGTCAGAATCCCCTCAGAGTATTGGATTTGTCAGTTTTATTTGAACCCTTTTGAACTCCTGAGGAATGAATTCATGAGCTGAGTGGATAGACAGGATGGGTCATTTAAAAAACCTTTGACAGGCAGTTTAAGGTCCAAATCAATCCTCTTCAAAAGTAGGTCAAAGATTGAAGTTGTCAGTATTGGAGACAAAGAGCTCTTCCATGCAAACTCCAAATCTCCTGGTGCAATTGAATTATGTTGCTGTAAATAAGGGATGTGCAAGGATAAGTCCAGTTCCTGTCATGAAGTGTAACAAATTCTGTGGTCCTAATTCTGTGCATTTGTAAATAATGGGTTCATGTTTTAAAACTCCCTGTCTTAACATGAAAAGGAATTTGAGTCACAGTGAAATATGAAATCAAGAACAAATAGTTATGAATACAGATTAGGCTTTCTCCCAGAAGTAGTATCACAAAAGACAAAAGTAAAATTTGAAAAGGTTTATGTTAAATCTGTTTGGGATGCTTTCCTAGAGACTGTTTTTAAAGTCTCTAGTCTCCAATTTTTTAAAAACTAGAAAAGGTCGAGGAAAAAAGTCAAGATTACTTTCTAATAATGAAAAACAATTGGGGAAAAAAGCCCAGCTTGATTTGGTCAATGTAGTTCTTAAAAATGCTACATTCTGACTTTATATCAGAACAACTTGAGTGAAAAAGGTAGATTGCAATAAAATATTTCAAATAATGAACATATAAGTGCAACTTGGATCAGTTGATCCAGATGCAAGCAAGAAAATATCAAAGGTCTTGTTTTGCTGTGGATTTTTTTTCTTCCTGAGAGGCAAGAAAAGCACTGCCCTTCAAACTGTGTGTGGCTGCTGTCCCCAGGATCACCCTCACACTGGAACTGTGTCTTTCCCTTGGACTTGTTCCTCCTTTGTCTTGTCTTCCAAATCAAACCATGAAATCAACAGTTTAACAAACTGTATAATCAGCTGATCCCACAGGTGTTTTTCCCTGTTAAACCAGGTTTAAATCAGACTAAACCTTTTAAAATCAGACAGGTTGTTCTGCAGAGCTCAACAGTTGGACTTGATGATCTTAAAGGTCTTTTCCAACCAAAATGATTCCATGATTCTAAAGCCCCAGGTGAATTAGTGGCCCTTAAAAGGTTATAATTGTTTTATTAAGCTGTTCCTGTTCACTGATATGCCCAGTCCTGTTGCTAGTGGGAATTCAGCCCATTAGTGAGTTTTCTTCCATTTCCTTTTCCCCAAAACATAGAAAAGCTATATTTTTAATTTCAAGGGGAAGCCTTTGAGAGGACAAGACAGTTCTGTGTGTTCAAGCTTAAATCTCCAGCTTGACTTGCAGTTCATGTGAAATATATAAATGGCAGTGAGGTTAGATTAAAGTAACGCTTTCCATCATGATATTCACACTGCTGCTGGAGGATCACAGAATCTGCTGAGCAGGAAGGGACCCACGAGGACCATCCAGTCCAACTCCTGGCCCTGCACAGAACCATGCCTAAAATCCCTGAGGGCATTGTCCAAATGCTCCTCGAGCTCTGGCAGCCTTGGGGCTGTGACCATTCTCTGGTGAGCCAGTTCCAAGAGCCCCAGGATCCTCCACAGCTGGATCTTTTCCTTCCTGTGCAGTCATGGTTTCCCCAGGGGCTCTGCAGGAGTTTCTTCCAAAGTCTGCACCCTCCAGAGCAGGCTTCTTGCAGCCCAGCCTGGCTTTGGCTTACAGGTGTCTTGGAGCAAGTGTTGGCTCCTTCCTCACACCACTGCCTTTCCCAGGGTTGGAGCAGCCCTGTGATGGATCCCTAGCAAGGTAGAGCTGTGCCTGGAATCCCTGTTTGCTGCCACTCTCCCAAAGCTCCCAGCACATGGATTGCCTCCAGTGCTGCAGCCCTGCAGGGCTCAGTGCCTTTTACCAAAACCTCTGCTGGGCTTCAAGGCTCCCTCTCATCCTCAGTTCCCAGGATGGGTGATGGGGAGCACTCACCCAGAGAATTGCTGCCAGGCAAGGCAGTGTGGGGTGATGGAGCCCTGTGGTCCACAGGTCTGTGATCACAAAGGAGGGACAGCTGCATTCCAGGCAGCAGCCCCTGCAATCCCCACTGCACTGGCAGCTCCCTGCACCGATGGGTTGCAAACTTGCAAGGGCAGGCAGAGAGAATCAGTGGAGGTAAGGGGGGGCATTAATTCACCACCCATTGAGGCAGATTTCATCACTTTTCACTTGCTGCTTGTCTTTGAGTATCAGCAGCAATTAGAGAGCTATACATAGATAAATGTAACCTATTGGAAGTCTGGCCATAGGTTCCAGTAAACACTATGTGGCTCCTGGCACAGGGTCTGGGGGAGTGCAGAGTGAAATGAAAATGAGGGAAATGGAGTGAGGGAAGCAGGCTGTGCTCCCGCCTGGGCAGGTGCAGATTGACCTGAATCTGAACTTCTTACCAGCTGCCTGTGCCCATCCATAATGTGTGGGCAGGATATATTGCAGTGGGAATGAGTTTGATTTCCATGTTGCCAATGTCACTTTGAAACAAAATGGGAGTAAAGTTCTTTCAAAGGCTTTGGGAAAGGCCTGGCCACAGAATAACATTTGCATTGACTTCTTGGTCCTAGAACTCTAATTAAATTATTGATTATGAAGCTGGCTGCTTTCTTAATAGTTCCTAATGTAACAATTAAACCAAAGTAAGTAATTAAAAATGAAAAGATTGGTCCACAAGTACAATCTTCGAAAGGTCATTTTCAATTTAATCGCTTTTTTGAAACAGGCAGGAATAAAACAAATGAGTCATTAGCAAAAAAGCAATTTAGTGTGTGCATGTGTGTAATAATGTGTCTACCAGATGACCACTGACCACACAATACCTAAATTAATTTTAAATAATGGCTAAATTTACTTAGTTGATATTATATTAACACGTCTCTTCCAGACCAGGCCTCTGGTGTGTAAAGTGCAGTAGGACATACAAAATCGTAGCAGGTTTCTACTCTGGACAGCTGAGAGCCCAGGGCAGAAGCCAGAAACTTCAGCCAAAGAGCTCAAAATTTCACTGGAACTGTTATATTGTTGTTTTACATCATAAACAATGCTTTGTACTACACTGAGCATTTATTTTCATTATTATTTTATAGGTGTGAGAAGTGAGGGTTTGGATGCCAGTCAGGTTGGTCCATGGATTTTTACAGGTGTGAAAGGTGGCAGGGAGGAGAGCACGAAGGTGTTTTCCAGAAAAATTTCAAAAAGACTACTTGACACTGTTGGGTAGTGATTGCTGTGGGCTGGCTGCAGTTGGATTCTGCTTCAAGGCATCCACTCTGAACCCAATCCTCCTTTTGCTGAGGCACTGGGGGAGAATTCCTGTGCAGTTCAGGTTGTAAGAGAACAAGATAAATTTGTTAGTCTTGAAGTTAAATGCCATGGTGACTATGGCTACACATTCTCCAAAAGATCTATTAAAACCCAAAGAAACTCCAAACCTTTCAAATCAATTTCCTTTCTTCTAACAATAGCGTGAAGTAAATAATACATGTTCAATTATTCGGTTTTCAGATTTGTAAAAACTGGAATCAAAATATTGGTGATAATTTGATGTGTTTGTATAGATTACTCCTTTTTAACTGCTTGTGGATGCATTTATTCCCACTGTGGCTCCCCACACCCTCAGGGGGTGGCTGCTTTGGGCTTCAAGCCCTTTTCATAAGAGCAACCAGATACTGCCTGGGAAATGGCTTGAACCAAGAAGCAGGCAGACCTTTGGGATGATTTCAGCTATGTTATATTCAGACAAATGGAATTTCAGACTTTGTAAGGTATTTGCATAAAAATATTTTCTTGCTGCTTCAAGAAAGCTTAAGCTGTCAATTTTGTCATGTGCAGAATAGCTGGGGGCCTGGTTTTGCAGGAAAAGCTGCAGGCTGCCAAATTGGTTTTGGGTAGAACACCCCGTGGAGCACTGATGGATGGTGAAGGTTTGCAGTGGGAATTCACACTTCAAATGTTGCCCAAAGGATGGGATTTTGGTGGTGCATGTTTGATGTCCAGCGCCTGCCAGGCACTCACAGCTGTTAAACAGTTCTGTGCTCTGACACCCTGAAGGCAGCAGCACGGGGAGGGGTTGTTCACATGCTGTGGTCCAAGGCCAAAATGCAGCCCTTTGATTACAGCTGAATTCCTCTGCCACGTTTAGAAGCATCATTAGTAGCTGAGGATGTTTTATGTTAAGAGGCAGTGTGGTTGGTCTATTGCAAGACAGATATGGAATTTAGGAGATGGTTCTTGTCTTCCTCACAGCCCCATGTGAGTGATGGGCTTATCACTTCATCATATCTCTTCACCATATCACTTCACTGTATCTCTTCACCTCTCTTCCATCTCCCCTTTCACCCTTGGGCTGCAGTGTTGGGCATGAGAAAAGCACATTAAACAGTGAGAGTCTTGCCTTGTCAGTGTGCTGTACTAGCAACCTACAGATCATGGAATATGCTGAGTTAGAAGGGACCTCCAAGGAGCATCAAGAGGTTTCAATGATGCCTTAAGTTTTGCTTTCAGATTCTCTGATGTTTTTCAGATTCTGTGCTGCCTAGGGGTGCAGTTCTGAGCCTCATATTAAGTGTCAGTCAGCTCTTTTCACAGAGTAGAGAGACAAAACAAATCCTTTTCCTGCTGAAGACCTAGGACAACTTTCAGGTCCAAAAGCACAAACAACGTGGTACTTAAGAGAGAAAACAAGAAGGATGGGACCTGACAATCTGAAGCTGTAATTGGACAACTAAACCCCAATATGCAAATGGACCAAAACTTATAAAAGTGTGAGATCTCGTGACCAGTCGTCCATTTTGTGAATGTTTTGAGTCCACTCTGGGTGTAGCCCTGGCCAGGCTCTTGTTCTGCCCAAGGTGTGTCCTGGAGGCCTTTCAATAAATATCTGCTTTATTCTCTAGCTCTGTTCAGTCTCTGTTCCAGGTCAGCCTTTCCAAGGCATCATCAGCTGATACTCTAAAATACAACATATTCAGTTCTCTCTTTCGGGAATCTTTTTCTCCACTCGTGTTTTTAGGTTGTTCTGTAGAAAGGATCAATTTGATGCAAATGAGAGACAAACCTGATTGCTAAAATGGTGGAGATGGGATGAAGAATATGACAGATGTCCTGAGAAGGAGCTTCAGGTGTTGAACAAAATCAGTGTGGACTGGGAGACACTGGCATGGGCTGCTGGAGAGAACACCCAAGTATAAGCATTTGTGTTGTACAGTTGTATTTAAAGTGCTCCAGGAGACAATCCTGGTGGGATTTCCCATCATCCATAGAAATGGAGCACGTGTCCATTTGCTGCACTGCAGATGAGGTGATGTCATGGCACTGGAACCAGAAGTGACTCTGTGGAGAGCTGTCCCTTCTGGTATCCTGAGAGCCCCGAGTGTCCCTCACTCAGCAGCAAAGAATCCACTGCTCATTGCAGGCTGGAATTTCTGTAGGCAGTGGAAAGACATCTGTCTCCATCACTGGGCCCATCTGGAATTTCCCATCAAGGAGACAGTGTTGCAGTCGGGGTGTGACTTGCTGTGTCACTGCAGTTGACAGCCAGGTTTTCTTGCACCATGACATTTGCCAGGCACTTCAGCTGACAGCAGCCTTCTCCTCTGAGCACCCTGGATTGCTCACAGAATTTCCCCTGTGTGTTTTCTCCTCCTGCATATACTGGCATCTCCTTTATTTTCTTGGAACAATTAGACATACCTCAAAGACACACATTTATCAAGGCAGTCAGCGTGCAATTGCTCATCCCTGCCATAAATCCCAGTGTCCCAAACTATCCCATGGCAAAGCCAGCTGGGAGTGCACTAATTCCCTCACAAATGTTATGTTTGGATGGTTTGTGTCCTGCTTTCCTGGCAGGCTGAGGTCTCTTTTCAGGAGAGCAGTCCCAAAGCCCCTCTTGATTGCAGGGTAATTTCAGACCTAGAGCAGGAAAAGCATCTTCAGCAGCAGCATCGTTGTCTCTCAAGTTCAGATTCCTGGCAATGGTTCACTGTGGCACTACTAAAATTAATTGTTTCAGGACTCAAAATGTCCTGGCACCAACACGGGCAGAATGAGGAGCTGCCAAAAAGGTACCACCAGTTGATCCCCTGGGAACTGGCTGTTCTCACTCTGCTCAGCGTGGCTTTCAGGACAGAAGGAATTTACCGGTAAAGACTGGTTTTACAGTTTATTTAGCTTCTCATTTTCTCTAAAAATAAATATGTGATTATGGCTTTCCCTCTTGTGTGGCTCAGGCCCAGCTTCTCTGCCTCTAAGGGGGCTTCAGGCCAGGGTTTTGCAAATGATAGTATTTTACATGCCAGTCCCTTACTCAGCTGATTGTTTCTTTCCCCTCAGAAAACGTTTTATAGAGAGGCAATAATCTTTCAGAAATAAGACATCACACTCAGATTGGAAGCACTGGGACAAAACTGGTAGGCAAGGAGCAGAACTCAGCAATTCAGTGACATTCAGTGACAAAGCCTTTGTCTGTCATCTTCTCATGCTGGTGACAATGGTCCAGCATCTGTGGCCCAATTCTGCACTGTGAACAAACTCAGGAAAGGAGGTTACTCAGTGCTGGATGTTGATACAACTGTGCCAAGGCCTACTTTTGATTTAAATCTCGTCTGGTTTATATGGCACATATGCAAAAGTAACAACAAGTTGCTTGAGCAAAAAGTTACAAAAGTCAGGGATGGTCGGGTGTTGCCCTGGTTCCATGCCTGAGGTGTTTTGGGTTTCTCAAATTCTTTTCCCAGGGAATTTTCTGTAAACAGGAGAGGTGGTTTTGTAACTGTAACTTTGTTATTCATTCCTTTCCCTAGGAGGGACTTCTTGATGTCCCTCTGCTCTGACCAATGTGATTGAAGAGGTTTGGCTTTATTTCACCAATCAAATTGGTCTGTGTAAAATAGTATAAAAGGGAGACACATCCCAAAATAGAGTCATTTTCAGCCTTCTGAATCTTGGAGTCTGTGTCATTGTGGTGTAAAACGGCGTCAGTCAGGACCTGTGCCAAAGCTGTCCCACTTCCCAGCTCCATCCAGGGGGCCTTGCAACTGGTTTTACTGGTTGAGATGGAAAGTTGGGTTTGAAACTCACTGCATTTGGAAATGCAGGTAGAATTTGTTTGACCTGGGTAAAGTGCAAGTAAGTGTCAGCTGTATTTGTATGAGTGTAATTAGAGTTTATAAAAAATCAGGTTCATAGGAAATGGGATAGGCAATGCAAGATACTGTGAGGGGAAAAAAGTTTAGCAGTTTTATTCTGGAGAAAAAAATGTGTAGCATATTTGAATAATTTTGCTTTAGGGGCAGATATTTTGGTGAAATTGGGTCCCTTTAAAACCTTTCTTTTCCTAATCCAGAAAATGGAGTTTGCAAGAACTGCTATGAATTTGCGATTATTCTTTTTTTTTCTTTTTTTAAATCCAAAAAGTACTCCTTTTCTGGAGGAAAATGCACGTACTGCTTTTAATTTAGACCCTGTTTTTTCCAGTGGTGTGTGACTTGCTGGAAAGGAGAGTTAAACAACTGCCACACACCTGCAAAAGTGTGTGTCTACAAATATGGGGCTGCACACCTTTTCTGGATATATTCTTCTACCCCAGAAACACTTCTGAGTAGTCAAGAGTAAATATTCGTATTAAATCTGAGACAATAAAGACATCACTCAGCCCTGATGATAACTAGGAAGGCAGTAAATTGTGTGTACTGGTGTAATGTTCAAAATTGGGCTGGCTCTGTGGTGACAGCCCCCATCTGCTGTCTGACTTACCACTTTTGAGAGTTTGGTTATTAAACAAATTAATGGAGCAATTTACATTTCTTACTCAACATTAGCAAGTGGATTGCACTTCCTAATTAGCATGTGAGGAAATGGATAATAAAGCTTTTCCCAAAAAAATATGAGTCGCCAATTCTCACACCTTACTCCAAATTTTCTCATTTTTTAACCTGCCAAAATGAAATAAATGTCTGCTGGGGGTATGAAAAAAAGTAATTCTTTCTTCTTTAACTTCCTTTTAATTAACTTTTAATGTGTGTTGTTACTCAGGGATCATTCCTTAATACTAAATGTGTCTGAAACAGAAAAGACAGATTTAAATGATTTAGATAAACATCTGCTGAACACAGGGGCATCAAATTACAGATTCAGAGAAACAGTGGATTTCTGCCAGCATTCACAGACAAAAGAAAAAGCCACAAAAAATTGTTTTTCATTTCTGTAAGTCTTCTTCCCTTGTGTATATGAGCTTAGAGGAAATGATCAGTTCTTTAGGTACAGGTAACATGGATTGCAAATGGTGCTTACATTATATATATTTATATATATATATATATATATATGTATATGTATATACTTCCTGAATAGCATCAAACTGCTCTGTAAGCATCACCAAAGTAGCAGGGATTCTGATGGAGGACATCTTTCTGATATAAAAGTCAATGTTTTGACTTGTTTTTGAGCAGCCCTCTTTTCCTTAATTTAAGACCAGGAAAGGAAAGTGTTCCATAGTTTCTACCTATCTGATTATATAAAGTTAATCCATACTGGTGTTAAATAACTCTGTTTAGATGAATTGGTTCTGTCTTTAGCAATTTAGAACAATCTTCATAAGTAATGTGCAGTAAGAGGGTATTAAAATAATTGCCTGC
Organism: Argya squamiceps; assembly: GCA_037834095.1. Lineage (NCBI taxonomy): Eukaryota > Metazoa > Chordata > Aves > Passeriformes > Leiothrichidae > Argya > Argya squamiceps. The sequence goes on from JBBMKD010000002.1 coordinate 3,253,580, forward strand.
TATTTATTTTCAGCAATATTCAACTTCAGAAATGGCATAAGAAAAAGAAATATTTCGTGGCAATCTCAAGATTTCCAATAGTTGAATCAATACAGTAAACACAATATAATTTTCCAAATAATTACAGAGGCTATGGATATGTTACAGACCTAAACACAAAATCACTCTTAACATGGTTAGAATATTATCTGATGGGAGAGAATTTAATCATAAAAACCTGATTGATCCAATTATTTCTGTGGAAACATCTTCATTTTGCAGGCTCCTCTCACATGCTGGGTAGCATCCCAGTGGAAATTTTCTCCATCCCTGGGGGGAGCAGGGAGGGCTCAGAGCAGATGCCCAGGAAGGGTTTCTGAGGTGGGCAGAGCTCAGAGCTCGGGTGGTTCTGTCAACAGTTTTATTCTAGAATAGAATAGAAATAGGACTTGGATCCCATATCTTGTATCAGGATGTGCGAAATGGGTCACTCGGACACCTGTACCCCCCATGAGCTGTGTCCTGCTGTCTGCAAGATTGGGATGGTTTGGATTAGCAGGAAAAGTCAGTAGGTTTCAAACTTTCTGTGTATCAGTTCATGGAGGAAACCTCTGTTCTGCAAAACCAGACTCCAGTGTCCAGTGTCAAATTTTGGATATTCCCCTTTGACAATTTTGATTTTTTTTCAGTTTTTAACAATATACATACATCTTAATTTATTAATATTTTAGAACAGAAAGTTGCTTTGATTGGGTAAGCCTTAACTTTATAAAAGATGTTTTTCAGCACAGCTGATATTATTTTACCAAATTCGTGTCAGCTGATCTGTTTAAACTGACCTGTTCCTTGACCAGGTTTATTGGTAGAAGAAGTTTATTTCCCACATTGTCAATTCTTGCTGACAAGACTTCTGTTAATAAGAGGATGCAAATTAAATCATGAGAGAAAGCATAAATGTGAATAAAATCAGAGGTGGCTGCTTGGGACTGTTCCCAGCTCTGAAGTAAGTTTTGATTCCTTCTGGCTGCACCCACGATGGCCCTTACAAAATTCCTGCCCTCATGAGAAGTGTCCCACAGGTGAGGAGTGTCCCATTCCATGCCCAGAATTTTTCCCTATTGCATGGATCCTCCTGTGCCAAAGCCCACATAATGCCTTGACCAAAAGCAGGCAGAGTGATCCAGGTGATGACTTCAAGACAATATAAATCAGGTAGACCTTGCTCCATCCTCTGCTACTGTCCCATTTTCCAGAGGAATCTGGGATGGAACAAGAGGGAAGATGACAGTGTAGAGTAGATAAATCATGTTCTACTTCCCCCACAGATAACTATGGATGGTGTAGGTTAAGAGAGAGAAAGATGATAGAAAGATAAAATCAAGGATAAATGAAAAATAAGTAGTAAGAGAGATCGATGTGAAAGCAAAGTAAGCAGTGGTGTCAAGAGAAAAACAGGGCATAAAAGAGCTTAAGGAAAGGAAATAGCTAACAAAAGAATCAGGATATATTATATATTTTTGGTATCTGTTTTATGCTTGGAAGCTTCCACCAAATAAAAGGCCCTGTAATAGTGATTGATTTGTAATCTCTGGTGTCATTGCCCTCACTTCCCCCAAAGCCTTCTGGAGGCTGGCTGTTGGAAAGTATGAATTGCAGCAAAGAAATGGTTCCTGGCAAAAAGAGGGATGGGTAATCAATTCCCTTCCTGCCAGGCAGGGCTCCCCATCCCGTCACATTTGCTGCCTGGTGTCCTGTCTGGTGGTGGTGCCCAGGGAGGACACAGGGATACCAGGATGGCAAATCCATCATCCCCATTGCTGCTGAGCCCACCAGGGAATGCTGAGGACAGACAGCATCTCTTGAGTTGGGTAATGCAGTTGTTCTTCAGATGAACCAAAAACTGGGTGGCTTTTCAGGACTCAGTGTTCCCCCTGGGCTGGTGGTCCCTGGGGGGACAATGTCCAGCAGGAGAGTGTGTTTGTTGGCAGCAGAAGTTGCACTTGGGCTGCCCAGGGCACATGCCTGGGGTGGGCTCCTGTGCCACTGGGGAACTCCCAAGGTTTTCTCCCCCTCCCTCGTGCCCAAGGCACTGGGAAGGCAGCATTTGAAAGGAAACATGGAGTGTCCAGTTAGCAGGAACAGCAGGGGCTGCTGGTCCCAAGGGAGGATGGGACTGGAGGGGTTTCACAGCAGTTATATCCTCAGGGAGCAGAACAAGGTTGTGGGAGGAGGAGAACAGCCCCAGACTAAAATCCCAAAACAGAACAGCCTTGGGACAATGTGCCAGAGCACCTGCAGGAAAAGAGGAAGCACATTCCCAGGTGTGAGCTCCTCCCTTCTCTTCTGGGAGCAAGGAACCAGGTGAGGGCCTTCAGCAAGAGCTGAGGAAGAGGAGGTGAAGGCAGTGGGTAGGAGGGCTGTCCATGTGCCCCATTATGATGCTCCAAGGTGGGATGCAGGTGTTCAGCAGTTGTCCATGGAACCTGAGCACGAGGCAGGGTGGGAGGCTGGGGATGAGCCCATCCTGCTCCCACCTACCTCAGCAAAAGTGCTCTCAGCCCTCCTGCTGGGGGTACAGAAGGAATAAATAAAAACGCCAAAAAGGAATTACTGAAACTGTCCCTTGATAACCAAATGGTTGATCATAAATTGGAGTGTCTATGCAAATGAAGTAAATAATTAAAAACTCCAAGAACAGCACTGACTAGGTGGTTGATGGCTGGCAATTATAAACGCTGAATTTTTAATATGCATACATCTAAGGAGCCAGTAAAAATTAGCTCCTAGACTAATGGACTTGCCTTTCTTCCAAGGCAGAATTTTAATGAGAGCATTATTTATAGCAGAGACCAAGAACGAGCATTTTCTTGCTCAGTCTCATTTCTTCTTTGCTGGCACTTTATTCATTAACCTCTGAACTTCTCTGGAGAAGAATAATGCCCTACACAGTGGAGGGCAAAGATCACCCTGACCCCCTGAAATTAGTCACGGGTCGGGTATTGTTAAGAGAGTTACGTCTTCTAACAAATAATATTCATAAAACCCCGTTGGTGATATGTCCTCATTTCCTGCTGGTTTCTGGGTCATTAATCTGCAGTTCAGTTCACTGAAGAGAAAATGAACAGAATGTGGTGTCTTGTAGTGCAGATTTTCTTGTGCCATCTTGTCTTGTACCATGCAGCACCCTGAGATTTTAGGATTTTATTTGCAGAACTGGAATGTAAGTTACAGGTCATGTGCATTTTAAAGGGTTTTATGTGCTTTCCTTTTGAGTTTCTTTTTGTGAAATGTTTTTGTTATGTTAATTTTTTTCTAATTTAAGAAAAAACACTCTATCTCATAGTAATCAGTAATGCTCAGGCTTAAATTGAAAAGTACAAAACCAATGAAATTAGTGAAAAGCTTTACTTCTCAGCTCAAGAGATGACTGTGTGTGCTGACCCTAGTGATGAGGGAGACAGGAAAGGAGAATGAGCAAAAATGAAAATAGTATGCTGGGGGGTTGTAATCCAACCCAAATGAAAGCATTTTATCAAAGAAAGCACTTTTGATTTTAAAAAGATATATTATTTTTTGCCTTTGCCTTCTGAAAAGACAAAGCTTAGTGTGCACTTCATTCTTTGCTAATCAAAATCATGTGTTGAAAATGTTCACCTGCAAAGTTTTTTAAACAATGTTCTTGAATTTGGGCGTTCAAATGGCTGAGCCCAGAGAAGATCTCTGCATAAGAAGCACCATTTAACCTGGAAGATGCTTGAACCTTGCTATGGAGCACAGTTGTTGATGTGCATGTCTGATGCAGATCATTCTTTTTTCTGAATTAATTTTTAAACCTCTTTGGGTTTTGACAGTAACATCTGCTTTGAGATGTGTCTGTGCATCTTAGGAAGTTGTCAGATCCATGTCTGGCTCAGGAACTGTTTCACCTTGCTGAGATTGGAGGGGGTTTGGGGATGTTGGCAACTTTCCATCACCTTTAACAGGATACAAAGTGAGTGGACATCTCATTGCATGTAATGGCACCATACAAGATGTCAAAATGCATTCCAGGTATTTTTGGTATAAATAGCAAGTTGAAACTGGAGGACATGAAATAAAAGTGGGGACAGCAGAGTAACTGTTCAGTGAGAGAATTTTCCTCACTTGTAGCTGATTTTGAACTGGATGGGAAAACTGGAGCAGATGTCCCAGGGCACAGCACTTCCCATGATGGCAAGGTGAAACTGGGACAGAAAACAAGGTCTCCTGTCCAGTGTTACTTGAGTGGCCTGAAGGTGACTAAGAAAACGAGAACCCTCAGCCATGAATTCTCCCATCAGTTCCTGTGTTTGAGGCACATCAGGGCTGGTAACTCTTAGGGAAACATCCCCTGTGCAGGACCAGCCAAGGCAGCATTGCAGTGCTGAGGGAAGGTCTGAATGAACTGAACTTGTGAAGTGCTGCTCTGGTTTTCCCTTCCCTGCCCTAGTCCTGCTGGAATAGCTCCAGGGTGTGTTTGTTTTCCATGTCTGAGCACAGAACTCCTCCCCTAAGCCTACTACCTGTGCCTGAGCTGGCACTTGATTTCCAGTCTTCCTGCCCTGCTCTTGGATTTGCAGGTTTTTACTGCAAGTGTACTTGTTTCACTCATTACACACAGTTCCACTGGCATTCCAGCTCTGAAAATCCTGGCCATTTTCTCTAACGAAGGATAAGTAAGAGGGTGTCAACATCTTTCATAAGAGCTACTGGAGAGCTTTAGAAGACCAAACTTTGCAGGCTCTCTCTCACATGATTCAGTTCAATTTCCTGTGCTTTCCTCAGGTTCAGGTACTCACCAGAAGCACCCACAGCTCCCAGAGCTGTTGTTAGTCCATGTGGGAGCCCCGTGCCCGTGCACAGTTCCCCCTGGGAATTACCTGCCAAGATAATTCCTGTGTCTTGGAGCCCCTTCCCCAGCCTTGGCTCTTCTCTGCCTGCAGTTCACATGGGCCAGGGGCTCCTTCCACTTCAGGGTTTGTCCCCCAGCCCAAATTTGTGCTTTAGCCAGACCCAACTTTGGTGTGAACTTGCTGTGTGGGCAGTAACACACCCAGATTTCATTGGGCATGCCCTGTTCTCCAAGGCTGTCTGCAGAGAAGACCTTTCAAAAAGAAGCTGGGAAGTGATTTCCTGACAGATCTCTGCCCAGGTGAACCCACACGTGGTTCCTGTAGGGAGCCCTTTCATCCACCAGCCAGTCCAGATGCCAGTGAAAGCCACTCTGCTCCCGTTTGAACTGGGGGCTTTTCAAGTTGGCTCTTGTATGTCATTTCTCCTCTGATTATTACATTTTTATTCATTCTGTCTTGAAAGACTCGTGGCCTTTTATAACTGCATGTCCTTTTTCCTCTTCCATGAGGATTCTTTTCCTTAGAAATACCAAACATATTGCAGAAAGTAAAAGTAGAAAGCTTTTGTTTTGCCCTCAACCAGCTGAGGGCTTGGCAGCTACAGGCTCCAAAGCAGTGGGGATGTGAGGAAAGAAAACATAATGGCAAAGAAAAACAAAAAAGTGACTTTCTAAATTGTGAAACGTTGCAGACAGGAACATTTCATATTTCCCCCTCTGTCAGTGTAAGCATTCAACAACAAATCAATAATGCTCAGCAGGCAGTAGTTCCCTTCCTTCATTTTAATCTCTGTGGCTCATTGTGGCATCAGGAGAGCAGCAGTGCCAGGAAAATGGAATGATTTCTACCAGGATTGTATTGCAGCTGCTCCACCCTCCTTCCCAAGATAAATTCCTGGGGGGTTTGAGGCTTTAATTTTACTTCTTGGAGAATCAGAACACAGACATTTGTTTTCTCCCTGGCTGCTCCTCCCACCACAATGCTGAAGGCTGTGCTGTTCTCTTGGTTGCTTCACACTTTAATTTCCAGGGGCTTTGCCATAGTGCTGTGGCTTCTCAGCATAGGAAGGTTCCCATTCCCAGGGCAGAGGGAACAGGAAGAGAAAAAAATCCCAATATCAGCTTCTGAGTGACAAAGGTCTGTGTTAAAAACCCACCCATTCAACCACTGCATGGAACAAGGGCAGATATTCATGAAAAGAAGCTCCCAGAGGGGTTGGGGTGGGAAATACATTAATTAAAGCACTCTGCAAAATACTGAGTGAAGAAATGCATAAGATTTCCACTCCGTTTTATGCCACACTGAGCAGTTTTTTGACCTTCAAACAGTAGATGGAAATGTGGTGTTGAAAGCATTCGTACACACGGGGAGTGAAACTCAGTCATTTCCTCTGCAGCTCTTCACAGGGGGAAAGAAGCAGGAGAAATATGATGGTGTTCCCATATTTGCAGCTGTAGTTGTTTAGAGCTCAGGCAGACTAACATTAACAAATGATGATAATTAGGCTTGATTTGCATATTAAAATTGTCTTAATTAAACACTGATTCAGTAAACGTTTAAGGGCTGTAATCGATCTTTTGCAGGCGCCCTTGGTTATTTATATGATCTAATAAAGGCTGGAGGCTTTGTTAATGAGCCCTCTATTTCCTGACTTGTATGTGTCAATGAGATTATTTCACCAACAATTACAGAGCCGGCTGCTGTTAATAACTCACCAACCCCAAGGCTGGGATTCTTTTGTCTGAGGCTCCTTTAGTGGGACCCTGCTGTTTACATCTCCTTGCTGCTCAGACAAGTGCCACAGCCCTTCCTTTCCTGGGGAAAAAATCCCAGGCAGAGGTTTCACAGGGAGATTTTGTGAGTGGAAAATGAAGCTGGCGGTGTCCTGGAGCTGTTTGAATAATGGATCTAATATTTATACAGCACTGAGCTCAGTCATAATACATTTGGTCCCAGATCTAATCCTGGCAACTCTGACAGGCTGAACTTTGTCAGAAACTTTTTTTCATTTAAGAGGTAATGTAATCATGCTGTAATTTTACAAGAGGCCTCTGAAAAGGCTGCCAGGAGTTTTGCTTCACTTCAGGGTCACTGCAATCTTTTGAATGTCTTGGGAAAAGGTGCTAAAACAGGTGAAGAGCTCTTGCTTCTCAGTTGCTAAATGTTGTTATCACCCCTGGCAAAAGCATTCTTGGAAAATTGCGTGCTGCTGTGGCATGACTTTTTCAGTATTTTTTTCTAATTTGACAGCATCTTGCACATGAAGGATTATGTATTTATGTACATATGTATAACTTTTTAAAGACATATGTTTAAGTTTTAAATTTTGTCTTGGGGTATTCCCCCTAATGATCTTGTAGTTAATCCCTCTACTCCTGCTTCTTTAAAGGTGACATAAATAGCTGCATGCCCTGGTCCCATAAGTCCAGTCACCAGTTATGGTGCCAGTATTGATGGATTAAATATTTGCTCCTATGTCTTCAGTGATTAAGTTTATTGGGAAACATTAATAAACTTAACAAAACGAAACCACTGGAGTATATTTTTAATTATTAAAATAATTAAAGTGGAGTGATCAATAAACTCTCTAAAGCAGGTAGGAGTTTCAAAGTTGGTGTTGTGCCTAATTCCATTTGTATCAGGACTGAATACAGGTTTTTATTTGGAGCAGCAGTGCTATGACAAAAAATAAAGCTTAGCTATCCAGCAGACTTACTAAAAGTATAACTACTCCCATCACTACCCAGAACTTCTTGCAATACTTTCTTTTTTCTCTAGAAAATTCTACAGTTGAAAATGTTGGCATGAATTTGATTTCATATACTTGTAGAATTCTGAATTTGAAATTGCTGAAGATTAGGAGTATTTTTGATGGACTTTTACAATATTTTCTTTTCACTTGGAATCTGTAGGTGCTGTAAGCAGGACCTGGGGTAGAGAATCTGTGGAGAGTGTGTTTGTAAGAGCTGATTGCAATGTTTTCACCTCTTCCACTGGTGATTTTTTCATTTTAATTTTGATATCTAAAGACTCTTCTTAAACTGCACAGTCACTTTCTTTCTTTATTTTGATTTTTTTTCTTGCAGGGACTTCTTTTTCCAATGAATAACTCCTTCAGTGTTTCTAGCCAAATAGTCTGGATTCTCTTCCCTGATCCTGATCATTCCAGTCAACAATGCTGTTATTCCCAAAGCAGCAGTAGCTGAGAGAAGCAGATCATGGTGAGCCAGTGGTGTGCTTTCCCCCTCCATTCAGACCCTGGTTTCTTTGGGAAGCCAATTCCCTTCCTGTTGGTTAATGGAGAATAGAGATCAAGGAAGATTCTGCCTCTGCAAAACTGTTCAGCACTGCTGGTTGGTGGAGGAGAACTGCAGCCATGTTCTGTTGGGTTTGCCCTTTTTTGTTGTTCTTGTTTTGGTGTTTTTTGCTGTGCATCTGCCATTTGAAACCTGGCTGAGATGCATTTGATGCGTGGTGACTGCCAGAACAAAATTCACACTGTGAATGGAGCAGGCTTACAAATTCCTTTATTCCAATAGCAGTAAACCCTCTCCCAGTGGCTGTCAGACAAGTGAGAACTTTGATCTTACTGGCTTACTCTTGATTTATGCTGACTCTTTGAACAGAAGAAATTCTTTAACTTTTTCTTTTTTCTTTCTTTTTTTTTTTAATGTTTGGGCCTCTTCCCTTGTCTTATTTAATAAACACAGTTGTATATGTACTTGCTTTTATCTCTATACTGGCTTTTGTAGTTAAAGCCATTTAGTTTTTCCTTTCTCCAGCTATGAAAAAAAAATTGTTGTTCTGATAGGATTTCACAGAAGGCAACAATTTGGCATTTTGGCCAAAATATAGCTTCAGTTTTTAGGAGCACTAAAGACTCATATGCAAATTCTCATAGTCAGGTAGGGAGGAAATTACTTCTCACATGTAGAGCTCTCACTTTTTCTTACATATAATTAAATTATGTATTCATTGTTTTATTCTGCCTTCATATAATTTAATTTTCAAAGCCAACAGAAATGATTTTGCACTTTTTCTATGCTTGCACTACACTAGTAACTTTTCCAGTTATATTCTACCAGCAGCTTCTGCTCATTTATTATTCATCTTTCTGATGTTTTTTACATTAAAGTAATAGAGCTCGTGGTGTTTAATTTTAGGCAGCCCTACCAGGTTCCTGTCATTCAGGCATTGCTCTCCTGGAAATGGCTGCTCTGTTTGGCACAGCAATGGAATGCCAAGTTAATTGAAGGCACTGCAAAGTCCCCGGGTTAATCTGCAGCTAAGGAGCTCCAGCACATCACTGACAGCAGGATTTCCCTGGCCATCCCTGCCCGGGCACTGCTGATCCTTCCCTCCCTGGAGCACTGAAACTCCTGCAGTGACACTGGATAGGAGGAATGCAGTTATGGGATTTGGCTTTCCTGGGGGATGTCTGCTCCAGGATCCTTAGGAAGATGCAGCAGCCTCTGCTAATGACCCCATGTGCCAATACCAGGGCAGTAATACACAGCTCTGCTCCCACTGAAGGAGTTTCAGTATCTTGGAGGGATTTCTTTATACTGTTTCTTTTCTTGTAGAGGAGTGATGGGTGCAGCAAAGGCATTTCTCCCTGCCCTCCCTGCCTGTCCTGTCAGGGCTGTGCAGGTGGGACTGTGCTCATGTGTGATCTCTTCAGCTGGAGGTGACATTTCTCTCTCTTCACAGAAGCAGGTGCAGGAAAGGATCTGCTTCCCATAAAACCTTTGTTCCTCCTTATGCAGCTGGAAGTTTGATGTGTCTTACAGGAGCTGAGTGAGGAGAGAATCCCACATGGTCATGTCTGTTTAAATACTGCCTGTGGTTACAGTTTTCTGCAGACTGCAGTACAAAAATCCAAGTGTCAGTAGAAGACAAAAAGATAATTCACTTTCATCTCAAGAACAAAGCTGAATAGAGGAGCTTTTTTCAACTTTTTTAATTCATGAAACATTTATCTTTGAGTCAGGTTACATTATGCTGGCAAGAATATAACCTGTCAGCATTTCTACTATAAACCCCTGTTTTTAAGGTTTTTTAGGAGAGCCTTAGAGGTTCACTTTGAACAGATTTAGCATGCAAGGTCTTGGCCTAGAAACATACTTTTCATCCCAATTATGAAAAATTAATATGCCTGCATCATTGGTGCAAGAGGTATATTAATGCTACATTCAGGTGAAAGTTCAGACCTGCACAGATGAGGTAATTCAGGAGTATTCCAGAGCAAGGTTCATTAAGTGTTTTGATCTATTTAATAGCAGGTGTTACTAACTGTGAAGTGAAAGGAAGGCTGGTCTGTGATGAAAAGCATGATGTTGGGCTTAGCTGGCAGGCTGAGCTCTCTTTCTAGTTTTTATTACTTACCAGATTTAGAAAAATGCTGCTTCTCAAGTTTTTAATGTATGAAAGTTGTTATAGAAGTTCATGCATTTTAAAGAGATTCAAAATTATTTTCCATTTCTTTGGGAAGATGTAGTGAATAATTTTTTTTTTTAAAAGAAGTGCCCATCAGCTGATGTAGTTCAGATTTAGTGCACATACCTGCCTCTGTGAATCCCCATGTACCAGAGCACACAGAATGGTGGCAAGTTTGTTTTATTCCCCAAAGAAGGGATTACAAAACATCTGAGTGACGCCCTGGTCTAACATCCAGAAACCTTCTCTGTGATTCTTCGTCCCTGGGTCTATTCCAAATGACAAGAACAGAAGCAAACTTTGCACTGAAGGTTCTGTGCTCGATTTTATGGAGCAAACCCTGTGGTGACAGATGGCAAAACTGTTCTCCAGATTTGCCCAGTGCTCACTGCTCAGGCACTGCACTGATTGTGCCTGGGAAGCCTCTGGGTGTAACAGGATGTGTCTGCCCTGCTGGGAGTGGAGCCCTCGGGGTGGAACAGGATGGGGCAGATGGAGAGAGCAGCTCTGGATAGGCAGGGCTGGCCTGGGGGTCACACACAGAGCCTGGGGTGTGCAGGGGGCTGCTGGAATGAGTTATGAACACAGAATACCTGAGCTGGAAGGGACCCACCAGGATCCTGGAGTCCAACTCCTGGCCCTGCAGAGGCACCCCAGCACTCCCACCCTGTGCTGAGAGTGTTGTCCAAACCCTCCTGGAGCTCTGGCAGCTTTGGGGCCGTGACCATTCCCTGGGGAGCCTGGGCAGTGCCCAGCACCCTCTGGGGGATGGACCTTCCCCTAATATCCAACCCAAATCTCCCCTGACACACCTTCAGGCCATTCCCTCAGGTCCTGTCACTGGTCCCCACAGAGCAGAGATCAGTGTCTGCCCCTCCTCTTCCTCTCACAAGGAAGTTTCAGGCTCCAGTGCGTCCCC